>CAEMYA010000161.1:1039668-1110075 GCA_903131615.1 Diplodus sargus
ATTATTTCCAGATGATACAAGCATGTAACTGGTGGAGATTTTACATTGTATTAATAAGGTCATTATTTGTAATACTAAACAAATAAAATTGTGTTTAGTGCTAATTAGCTCATTTTAACATGCTTACGTGTTAAACTAAGGTTGTGAACATAGTAAACACCACATTATAAATGTCAGTATGGCATTATGAGCATATTGGCTTGCTTACATTAGCACTGAGCTCAAAGTTGCTGTACTGTTAAAGGTAGTTATTTAAACATATAAATATACAAGTTAGAGATATTTCTGTGTAATCTTGTTGTCTTGACTATTACTCTTAGACTGAGGGGGTACAGTGTGCTCAGACAATGATCTAGGTAAGCTAACCAAATTTACCCAGTGAGGTGAAAGTGCACTGTGGAAGGAGGTACCTGAATTTTAAAAAAATCTCTTAAAAAATTGAATTTTTCTTTTACTCATTCTGTATTAAACAACTAAAGCTATTAACAACATCAGAAAGTTGAGAAATAATGTCACATTCCATCTAAGTGCACCGTGTTGTGCCAGCAATTACTACAAATTGAGTATGTATAGATAATTATCCTCACTATTATTAGGTTTAATTCCTGGTACTAACTACAGACAGTCACCTCTTTGCAAGGATAATTGGCTTACAATTGCCTTGTAAATAATTACTGCGAGATAATGACTGTTCTGTAGAAGTGCTCCAAAAAGTTTTCATGAAGAAGTTGTGCCAAGTTTGCAGAATGCGGCCTGGGTTATCTTTTCCAGAATGTATTTAATTATCATTGATTGAGATTGTCAAAGCGTATAAGGAACATGATATTATTCAAATTGAACGGAAATACTGTTATCAGCTGTTTGATATGTTGATTCCACTGCACATCCAATTACCATTTTTCAGTGTGGGTGCAAGTAGTCAGCTTGCATTAAAAACATGATTTTGATTTGATGTTGTTAGACAACGCTGGTTAATAGGAATGAGATCAGCCACATTTTCTTTCTTGTTATTTTAATGACATTATTTAATTAGTTTCCCTTTCTTTTCCTTAAGTTCCTGACGACGTGTTTGCCCCTGATTTCGTCTGGAAGGGTTCCTATGATTACAAAGGCCAGAAACAGCCTATGACTTTGACAGTCACAAGCTTTAATGCCTCAACTGGAAAAGTCAATGTAACTTTAACCGACAGTAGCATGGAGTTTCTTCTCTCTGGTGAGTCATCTATAAATCATCTGTCTTCTTCTCCCTCTTCTCCGCCTCCCCTTTCCTCCTCTCACTACCTCTTTGTGTCACTTCCATTTATTCTGAGGGTACCTCATGTCAATCAGTCAATCACCAAATGATCTCATGCATGAGAGTGGAAATTAACTATTGGCTCTAAAGACGGATGTATTGGTCTGCACTGACTGACTAACTGCCCACTCAAAATCACTCCCCTCCTCTCCTCCTCTCCCCCTCCATCGGCTGTTTTCTCATCTGTTCTCGTCTTTTTCGAACTGCTTCTCTTCTACTTTTCGTCATTTTGTCGCTGCTTCTCTCCCTTCTTTTATAATTCCCCCACATTCATACTGCTTCATCACTTTTTTCACATCGCTTCTCGTGTTGCCTCTACCTTGTAGGAGTGTACAAGCGCCAGGAGGCACGGTTAATGCTTTTGCTGTACCAGATGAGAGCAGTGGCCCACAGCTCTTTGAGCAGGATTACTGATGAGACCTGGGCAATGGATGGATTTGTGAGTATTCACAGAAATTTGAAGCAGCTGGCCAATGATCTTTTGAAAATAACCAAGAGCTGTGACTGTCTGTTATTTCATTAGACTTGTGTATTTATTTTTCTGCTTCAGTCTGACAGACACACAGAATATCACAGGCAATGGGACTGTTGCTACTTGGGAGGCGAAAATAAGCCTTCCCTCAACTGAATCCAGCCAGTGTTTCTTCATTATTAGTCTTTTCTCATCCTATTTAGCGTGCCAAAAATGTGAAAAAAAATTATAATGCATGAGGAGAAACTGTAAATATATGAGCATACTAGTAATTTCCTGGCTTCTTCTCTGCTTTTGTTTACATATATTTACATTGGCTCTATATCAAATGCACCCAGTGCTCTGTATGAACCATTTCAGCATTCGCACATGTTAAATTTGCTGAATAAGCTGACACACAGTTGACATCTAAGGGCCTAGAAACAAATGCAAAACAATGTTTGTTGGTGGGATTGAAGTCCTTCTAAAATAAACTTCAAGGACCACTTAAAACAGCATGTGACAGGTGACTGCACACGGCAGAGCTATTGATAGCATTCTGCAGTGCAGCATCTAGAGGGAGGTTTCACAACACAAAGGGGTTATTTTTGAATGTAGTATGACAAAATGTGTTGATTGTCGTACTAAAACAATATGTGCAGTTTTTGATTAGGGGTAGAACAGATGCAACACCTTCTTAGATGCCAAGAAAAATCCAACTTTATACATGCTCTTGAAACAAAGCAGACTTTTCCTTGAGCTCTGTGTTATTTTTGTTTCTACCAGGTTTCAGCTGAGCCTGAGGGTGGCAGCTATGTGTTCCAAGGCTTCATACAGGGTAAAGACTACGGACAGTTTGGACTTCAGAGAGTTGGTATGTGTCTTTTCAAATACAGTGAGCCCCATTGCCATTGGTCACGCCTCTGCATATTTCATTTTTATAGAAGTAAAGAACAGAGATGATCTTTAAACCCTCCACTCCACTCATATATGTGTGAGAGTTTGACACTGGAAGGCTGATGTTTCTTTGTTCTCACCTTACATCTGAGTTGAAGATGTACATATAAGCATGATTTGTGACAACACAAAGCCAACAGTGGTCCAATGTACAACTTGGAAATCTTGAAACCTGAAGAACACATATACTGTGAAAGGGAGATTCTGAATTTCTTTTTGAGCGAGATTAAATACTTGCAATTTCAGACTTTTTTAACAGCTTTTTGTTGAAAAAACATGCCCTCAAACAAATGTAGAAATGAGGTAACATTTTGTCGAGATAGATATGAAAACATCTTTTTGTAAATAGATGTTTCTCCTTCACTGGGAGATCCATTATTCTCTTCGTACACAGAGAGAGAAAAGACATTCCCCCCATGGAAATGTCATACCTTGTCTTCAACATCTAAAATCCACATTTAGGTGTTTATTTAAGCTAATATTTCTTCTTGTGACAAAATGTTGATTATTTGTGTGTCTAGATGTGTATGGGATTTTATCATACATGTCAGTTGTTTTCTCAGAATAAGGTTTTTCTTTTCCACTGAGCTAGAAATCTCCACGTCAGTAGCACTAAAACTTTCCAGGCTTATTCCTTATTTTTAAGGTTTTTACAGACGGGTTCGTTCATATATCATTCATAGCCGGGTTTTATGTGCCATTATATTCCTAAGAACATAGGGACATTTTTTTATAGCTGTTGACAGTATATTTCTGATTTATGGAGTGATAAAAAGAGATATCAACTGGGGACGTTTATACCTATCAGATATTACTTTTTTTCCTATTCACCTGTAGTCTTTAGTGTTTAATACGTATGGATTAAATTGCAGTACTCACTTTATAACCCAGTTATAACATTTTTTTATTAAAAAAATAATGCCAAATAATATCTTCTCTCTATTGATAGCATACATGCATTTATAGTGTGTGGCCCCTAATCACCTGCAGACAACCACTCATATGTCATGTAGCACAAAGTGGATTATTCCCTTCCACATCATCGTCCGTTACGACTTTGTGCTCAACATTCCTGTTGTCATCATCTCATGATTGTCTTCAACAAGATTATCACAGTAACAGTGATCATTATCACTATGATCATTATGGTTGTCGTCTTTATCAACGGGCTGCTGCATCTCCGACTTGTCATCATTGTGATCATCTTCCTCTTCATTATTATCATCATCATCATCATCGTCGTCACCAGCAGATGATGCGTATGTCTCTATTTCTTTCATTTATTTTCTCCAGTGCCATTTTGTTAATCTCAATATTTTTTAATGTTTTTCATCCATGGACTACTAAGCTTTTTGCTAAATATGATGTTTTTCTTCCAGGTCTGAGTGTGAGGGAGAATATTACACTCATTGACCCCGAAACCAATGGCTCTACTAACAGCAGTTCTGTCGCTGTAGCTATCCTCGTGCCTTTCTTTGCCCTCATCTTTGCAGGCCTCGGATTTTATCTCTACAAACAGCGGTATGTGTCATATCTTTGTGTCTTCCATAGCAGCCCGGATCCCAGATGTAGTAGCTACTGTAGTCTTTGTTGGATTGTTTCCCACCTGCGAGAGAAAGTACTACGTTTTCATGAGTGTCTCTCCCATGTTGACTCTCAAAGTTATCTACCACAGATCAGAGGCTGGAAAAGTTTTGCAAACCCAGATTTATGTGGATGTTTGTACAGTTGCATCCACAGGAAATGCACATCAAGATGAGGTAGATAAGAACACTGTGGCCCACTTCCACAGCCTGCTTCACTGCAGCAAGGTTCCTCACTTGATACAGTAGCTTACTCTTGAGAGGCTTCAAAGCATGATGCAATATTAGTCAACGTGTTGCCGTCCACGTCACATTAAACAGCAGTATATGTCATTTTTAATGAGAGTGACTTTAATAAAGTATGCAATGTTGTGTACTCCTCTCTGCATGTGTATGTGTTGTGCGTAGTCCAGTGGGTTTTGTCGTGATTTATAGAGTACCCCTCAGAACAGTGCATACAGCAAGAGCCTGTGACATGCAAATTCTGCACTCATTACGTTAGTTACCAGTGAACAGGCACGGGCTCTTCTGACTGATCTTTTCAACAATAATTACCATTCAGCCTAATTTACCTACTGCAGCTGTCCACACAAGATAATGGAAAGATGTTTATTGGATTGGAAGGAGGGGAGATAATTGGGATACTGTCTCTCAACTAATATGCAACCTCATTTTTCTTTCCCCACCCCCCCCAGGAAAACAGATAAAGCGCAGTACACAGGATGTTCTGTCCACGAGAACAACAATGGACAGGCCACTTTTGAGAATCCCATGTACAACACAAACACTAAAGCTGCTGAGGGGAAAGTCGTCCGCTTTGACCCCAATCTCAACACCATCTGCACCATGGTTTGATGTCTACTGAGTGAAAGAGAAACAAATGGAGGGAGAATACAACTTCTCCTTTTTTTGCTCTACATAAATATATATATACAGACATTTATATTTTTCCTGTTTCTGATGACATTCAACAAAGACAAAGAGTTGATCAGAAACATAAAGCACATTTTCAGCAACACTTACGGCAGTTGCGATTGATCGTATACAGAATCTCAAAGATTAATGAGAAAGGAAGGGGAGGTCGCACACCTTTCCAGATCTTCCCGTCGCTCGGTGAAGTGAAGCGTTCTTTACACTCCGTGAGTGTTGGCTTTATGAACAAAAGAGCCTCTGGCATATAGATAAAATTGAGTATTTTATGCTCTTTAGTATAAATATAGAGGGGTTACTTCACAATGCCAAATGAAAAATTCAAACTTATTTTTTTTCTAAAGTGATAACAGCCCAGATAAAGACCCTGTTTTGGTTTGTTTTTGTCTTTGTCTCATGTTCCCCTGATGAGTTATTTTCTCTTATGGAAGAGAGGAGCCTCTCAACTGTGAGTTGATCAATGTAATCTTTAGAGTCTATTTTCTAAGCTGTGGGGTGTGAGAGAGGGGATTAGGAAGTGGACAAGAAACTGCCTCTCTTTAAATAGTGTCGGTGCTGTAGTCTCTTCAACGTTATATGGCCAATTTTACCTCTTAATTGGATGGTACCTCCTACTGACGAGATATATGGCCAGGGATTTAATTACTGAAGTGCAGTACCATTTTTCTGGGGTGCCGCTGGGAATGCTAGGGCTTTTATTGTTACAGTGCAGGTTCTCTGACAACAATAGAGTACATTTTCTTCACAAGAAATATAGTCAACATTAAGGTTTATTATCAAGTTGAGTGCAGTGAATTTGTTTATGACAGAGTCGTTCTTCGAGGATGAGAGTTTAAATTGGGTCTATCCTAGGCACACTGTGTCTTTCAGTCTATTAGTCATTTGGGGCTGTACTCATGCCATCCGTGTATTTTATCTGTTCTTAAGTTATTGAAACTGTTCTGAAAACTGATTTCTCTTGAGGTAATTTTTCTTTTTATGATTTCCCAGCTTTTTGTCCCAAATAAACCAAAATCAGAGTGAATTAACCCCAGCCTTGAGCCTGTGTGTATCAAGAATCTCAAAGTAGGAGTATCTTAATTGTTTCAGGTGTTGAACGATAGAGTTGAGAATATCTACAGTGCACAGTACCTACAGCTGGCCAGGTTTCCCAGAAGTTTATTTAAGCCTGGAAGTCAGTAAATCAAAGTGCAAAGATATGTCGGTGGGCAGTCTGTGGTCAGGTGAAGCTTGTTGTCTTGCTCAATTTTAGTACAAATGTTGACATGCGTCTGCCTCACTTAAGGGTAATTCCTTGATGGAACAAGTGTAACCTCCACACCCGTCCTGGTTTTTCACAAATTGAGCAGTGTTAGTCGTTCTTTAATTCTTTTGGGAAACCGTGCCTTAGTCAGTAAATAACCTGATCCACACTCCTACTTTGAGAAACTTTTTGAACGCACAGCCTTGGCCTATTTTATTGACGCCCGCTGACACAAATGGTTATTTCATTGTCTCACTGAACCATCAGCTTCTGCCAACAAATGTACAGTATATATGAAAAGATTTGCACACTTAAACATGAGCCACCATCAGTGTTGAACTACCATCCATCCATTTTTTTAAAGAAAAAATGAATTTGACACTGTCATCACATTTCTTCATCATTGCAGTGCCTTGAATACTGTATGGGCATATGTTTTTAAGGAAGACATGACATTTATTGCATTAGTAAAACTGTACATCAGTGTAATTTATCTGCACAGTTAACAATGATTCAGCTGATTGATGTCGGCTCTGACAGTTTATCTAAAAAGAGGTGTTTAAAAAGCAGCTCATAGTTTCATATCTGTGCATGTTGGCAAAAAGTGATCCAGTATAGCAATTGCTGCTATAGTACTTTGTACCACTGTGTTTATTCCTGTCATTGCTGTTACATTTTGTACATTTATACAGTTTTGATACTTGATGGCATTCTTTGGCAAGATGTCTTGTGTTATCGATATGTAATATATTTTGCGAGTTCATATTTCTTATGGATGAGGAAAAGAAATGCACCTGAAAACAGTATACGGCAAGTCGGTCTCACATCAGACTAGAGTAGAATGCTTTTAAATGTACCACACAATTGTTATCCCATTCAACAATCTCTGTACATGAATATGTAAATATTACAAAACTTTTGTAAAGAGATATATTTTTTATGCAAATAAAGCATTTGTAAGTTATTGAATATGTTGTGTAAAATTTCACATGTAAATGTCATGTAAGATCAAAAATGTTTTGTATTTTTTCTTTATCAGCAATGTATAAATCCTTAATTTATATATAAAATATGAAATAATGAAGTGGAGTGTTGCTATTCTCTTTTATTCATTAAGATATCATGGCTTTGTTCAGCCTCCGTTTCTGAAACTCTGCACTCTTTCGCTGTATTTGCAATGTAAGAAAAGTTGGTCCTTACTAAGCACAGAGCTTTTATCGTTCAATCTTCTTCAATGCTTCTTTCCATTTAATGAGTTTTGTACTTGCTGACCATGGCTTGGTTTAGCCAAAATAAGATCAGTACTGATATTATCTCTGTCCTAGGTACACTGTAGATCTTCTGAAACTGCCTGTGGCAATCTATTGTGGAAAGTAATCCTTGTTAACACCTACTGCGAGCAGAACTTGAGTCTCAACCTCTTTTACACACAAAAGAGGTGACATAGGGGTATAATTTAAACCCCATCTCTGAATATCCGTACTTTTAAGAACATTCAAACTGCAGCATTAACTCCGCTGATCTTTCCTCATTTCCGCTGTAATCTCCGGGAGTCTTATTTCACCTGCCTCTCTTTCTGTCACATCAGTGGTTACAAATAGCTGACATTTACTCTAGAAAAGAACTGAAATGACATTTGATTTTACTTTACTTTGAATACAAGATGGATTGCAGTTGTATTTTTGTATTTTTTTCTAAATCTTCAGAGTGGGTTATTTTCCAAATCAGTGTACCCTGGTAGTGGTACAGCAAGTACCAAGTAGGAAAAGGATGTTTTTTACGGGCATTATATTAACTGTGAAGCATTTGAATGAAACACATCCCTGTTTTTTTAACACAATTCACCATGACCTGGTTTTCTATAGTACTTGTAACTGAAACTGCATAATTCTGTAAAACGTCAGTATATCTGAGAAAGGTTTGTTAAAGTTATCTTTTTACGAATTTAAGTATTCAGTATCAATCAAAGAAATCAGAGATAAGGACTAAATCCATTTGCCAACAACACTCTATGACAGACTGAATCAGAGTAGGTGGACTCCTGTCGCAGTCTTGGCAACATGTGGAGGTGACAGTCTGTCAGGCCATGATGTGACTAAGATTAATCCAATTACGGCAATCAGAGTAGAGAAATTGCCAGGGAGTGTGACAGATATCACAGAGTGCTCAATAAAGAAAGCATGAAGAGGCCCCATAAAAATCAGACCACTTGCGCTTGACTGGCAGTAACCAGTTTGATTTCCAACTTAAGGTTAAGCATATACTTTAAAGTCTAAGCCTGGGATTTATCTATGGATTAGAAATATTTGCCAGAAGGATTTTCAATTGAAGTTACTCGGAAGCTTCATCAAGCAGATTTCACCCAAAGGGTGATGATGTAATATAAGCTGGTGCTAGGCCGAGATGTCAAAGAGGCTCAGGCTGTTTGTTCAGTACGGTGCATGCCTGCTGTAATACACTAATGGCAGCCACCTCTAAACACTCACTTTGACCCCCTGTTTGCTCTCAGAGCAGCGCATTGCTTCATTAGACCTCCAGTTTCTGTGCTGGGAGAATCCTCTGAGGAACCTCTCTGTGTTCCTGCTGCAGTTTGTACCATGTCATCCTACAAATGCTCTATTGAGATCTGGTGACTGAGCAGGTTAGTGCAGTAAGCTGATTTCACTGTCCTGTTCGTGGAGGCATCCGCGGTCTTGTGGCGTGGGCATGTGCCTGCTTTAGAAAATCAATTTGCAGAGGTGCATGCGCGGGCACAATGAAGGGATGTTCCTGGCTGCCTCTGATGTGCAGATACCCCGTGGCGTTCCTCCACTTTCATCACAGGCCTGTATGTGTGCTGTGAAATCACACCCCGCAACATTGACAGCCAGCAATATTGACACGTTGCATGGGAGATGGAGGCAACTCTCGGCCATGTGCATAATAAAACAACCTCCGAATGAGCAGTGTTGATAGAACCGTCTAACGGGCTGAGTTTTCCCCTCTTTACTCTGCGTTGCACAATGTCTTGTGTTTACCAAGAGAAGCAGAAGTCGGTGAAGTTGTTGGTTTTCTTCCCGCGCGTGTTTAGGCATAATGAGTTGCTTCCATGGATCTTTTGGCTTTAATCTGCCGGATTGTCAGTTGACTAACTAGCCTCTCCCTCACTGCATATTTCAGTCTTTCACTAATGAGCCATTTTCCACCACTCTGCTCTCATTGGCCAGATGTCCTCAGGGTGGTGGACCATTCTCAATACAGATGGGAAGCTGTTGAGAAAGGAAACCCCCAAGGAAATATAAGTTACTGACAATTTCCTCTTACACATTTTTTTATTGAATAAGTCGGAGCTTAAACTATTTTGATGTGGCAGATTAGTGCACTAAGTGACAGCATTTTCACTGCTTATAACAATGAAATTCATGTAAAGGTTATGTCTCGGAAAATAGCCTGGGATTTAATATTCTGCGGTTTCCAAGAGCAGGAAGAGTTATATACTTTAATATACCCTTTTTAATCTTAAAGTGGATGAATAATGTAATTTCCTCCATAACCATTTCAGCAAAATAAATTTTTAACCAAGAGTTAAATCGCATGGGCATTGGGAAATAGCCCACAGTAGATGAAGGCGGTCTCTGCCTGGCATGAACTGAAGGATGTTAAACGGAGGTCAATAAGCATGATCAACACTATATCTAGAGAGCAGCCGTCAGCTGAGAGGGCAGAAGTTTGTCTGCGTCTGGGGTTTGGATTGTGCAGCTTCCTAAAAAGTCATTTTATTATTAGGCAGTTCTCATTATAAATCATGAGCACGATCCATAATGTAACACGGTCTTCCTACTTCTGGCCTATCATACATTAAATCGGGTCAGAATATTACATTTTCAGATGGATATCTCTTTCCAGACTTCTCAAAATTGGCGTGAAGGAATACGTTGACATTTTGGGAAATATGCTTGTTTGCTTTCTCGCTGAGAGTTGAGATGAGAAGATGCCAGTTTCATATCTTGTTTCTTTAAGCCGCCGTATCTGCAAGCAAGAGTCTCAACTATTCATTTTAATACTTTAGCTACCTTTGGACGGAGCCAGGTTAGCTTTTCCGATTGTATTCAGTCTTAAAGCTAAACTAAGCTAATCCCCTGCTGGCTTTAGTTTCATATTCATCAAACATACTCACATTTCATATGAGAGTGAATGAATTCTTTAATTAACTTATTAAAGATAAAAAAAAACATGTCTTGTGTTCTCTTTTCACTTTTTCATTGTTTTACGCTCACAAATGTCTTTTCAGTAGGTTGTGTTGTGGCAACTGAAAATCAGTCAAATGTCTAGTGCAGATGAGAGCTGGTCAGAACTCCAAGTTTGACACAATATTTCTTTTCTAGTCTAGAAGTTCTTTATTGCTTGCAGGCAAGAGCCACAAATCAGCAGTGCATAGATGATGACTGAAGAGAAGCAGTCTCTCCTCGTCTTTTGTAATAACCCAAAACAATAAAGCATTATCTCAACATCCGCCTCATGTCACATATAAGACTTCTTATACACTTCAACCACTGTTGTGTGTCCTACTTCAGGCTAAAGTCAAAACACTCGTACACTAGAGAGGCCTCACCAACCCCCTTCAGGATGAACTCCTTACCAACGACCCTTTGTGTTAATTTTTGCTGCACATTACACCATACACGATACATGAATACATCCATTCATAACCTGCAACCACATAACTACCACAAGACAGAGCTCATGTCGTAAGACCACAAATAATGTTGTATCTATATTGTTAAGTTTAAAATGTAAGGACAACATATGCAAAATAAAAAGGGACATTTGACACTTTCCCTCACAGTTGAGTACATCAATTGTTGCAACTCAACATCACAACTGACACATACAACCACCTCATACACTGCTGCAGAGACATATTGACACATTGTTTGAGTAGATTGATGATGTTCATTAAACTATAACATGATGTTTAAACTTCTAGGCTAAATGCTTGATTAGATGACAACACTCGAGCATAACTCAAGATAGATTGACACTGTAGGACACAACGTATAAAGACTGGAAAAATTATATAAATGTCACCGGCTCATATCTGTTTATCCAGACGTTCACAGACATGTAGATCAGAGAATATCTTGGAGGTGAATAACAAAAAGCCAGCCGTGAGCCACATCCATGTGACCTTGATAGACCATACAAAGGCAGTGTGAACACTAAAGCTTCTCTTGACACATGACAACTTTGATCTAATTGCTCACAGGGTGTCCAACTTAATAGTCCCCCGTCTACAGCAATTAACTGTGAGAATAATTGAGAGAGAATTTCTAAATTAGCTTCTAATGCTTTGTGACACGCTCCTGAAGGAAGCGGATTCAATTTGATATGAAGTAAGCAGCAGCACACAACACTTTTTTTTTTCTTCCTCTTTTTCTTATTCCTGCTCTTTGAAGAAAAAAAAACATGCTTTTGACCAGCCAATCACATCTGTCACACGAGACGTCCCTCACTGCGGAAGATCGCTTCTCCCACAAGGCAGATCTTTAAGACATCAAATTGAAGCCGGTAATATACTCCGCTGTATGGAGGATGATGAGCCTTACAAAGAACATGAGCGCAGTTATAAAAACACACAGCGCATTATTGTAATTTCATCATCTCACAAAGCCTCAATCACAGCAGTCATAAAAAAAAAATAAAAAAAATAAAAAAACCTCCTACGCTCCCCCCAAAAATTCCCCTCAGGAAAATCCAGAGAAAAAGAAATCTGACAATAGAACAGAGGAGCCTGCTTTTGATCGCTCAGGCTTGTGAGTGAGTAATTGGGCTTCATGATTGAAACAGCACGTGTATTATTCATTCAGAGGGCCGGAGCTATTGAGCGGCATTCCTGTTCCCTGTTTGTTTTCTTGGACTAACAATCACAAATCAAAAACGTATCTCATCAGCTTCATGTGGGACGGTAATAATGAATGACAGTTCAAATGCTTGACAAAGAAGCATTTTGAAAATATTATTTTGCATAAGATATGAAGGGGAACTCATTCATGTGGTGTTAAGGGCTACATTGTAGGATATGTACAGTCCTACTGATCCTTTTTGTCTTAGAAACCAAGAACATCACAGAAAATCTGATTGACAGAACCAGTGATTCACTCTGTGTTGTTTCTGTCCTGTGAGTGAAAACAACTAACAGTAACAGACCAAATACTCCGAATATCAGATAATTTGCCTCTGCACACTGATCAGACTATTTACTCTTACTGGCCGCCTCGCTCGGCACATCTGTACAGTGATCTTATATGACAGCTCTTCAGTGAAGTCTGCCTTTGTTGATTGGGGAGGTTAGGTTTGGGGAGTGAGACTGGTTAGGGTTAGGGTAAGAATATCAGGGTGAGCCAATCAGAGGCAAGGTCGAGTAGAGCAGTTGGATCCATAATAACATCATCTCACCTTCCCCTATGGTGGTCTTTAGGGTGCTCTGTAGGTATATATAAGGCTTGATAATTATTAATAATAACCATCATTAATAACTGGTCAATTTAAAGATAATCAAGCATTGGGTATTATTTATTTTACTGTTAACAATGAAATGCTTTATTAACCATTTATTAGGCTTTTGTAAAGGTTTATAAATATCAGCTGCAACTTAATAATGAACCATAAACAAATGTTTTTTATAAAACATTTCATTGTTTGTCAATGCAAAATTGTGTTTAACTTAAAATAACAGCTTTAAAATCATGTTGATGGTCCATTGACTTGTAATAGGGTGAATGGTATTATGTAAAAAATGACAATTTCTACATCATGCTGCTTTGAAAGTGAAATAACTAATAACTTAACCATTCCAAGCAAACACAAACACAGCAGTTCTTGGTTTCAGGTGATGTATACACTATTGAAAACATAGTTATGAATACTATATTCCATTTCTGCCTTTACAGTAGGTCCTTCATTCATCCTACACACTGGACCTTTAACTACATGATAATTACTGAGGTTGTAGTTTGCAGTTGCTGATGATCTGCAATATTATACTGAGAGGTTTTTCCAATATTTTGCCCACTCCACTTACATGCACGAGAGCGACACCGTCCTATATAACGCATTCCACCACCTCGCCGCCACCTTTCGCTGCCACCTCAACAAAAAACCTACAGAAGAATTATCATCTTTCTGACATAGCAGATACTAAAACATTTTTAGCTTCATAAAAAGATAATTCATGGTGGAGCTGTTGTATTGGTTTACTTTACATTGTACAGGTGTGTCTAAGTGGCTACGGAGTGTATACTGCATCATTTGAGGAGAAACATTGAGTGGGGGGAAAACCTGTGGTTATGAGGAATGAATTAGTCAGCATGTGACACTTCATCTTATCAATGAAATATTTTGGCATGATATATACAACCTCTCTGTGAAGGACCGTGTTATAAATCATTGGACGCTGACATTTTGGATTGGTTATCATGCATGCGCTGCAGGAAGTGGAACTCATTTCAGCATAAAACTGGAGGGGAGGGGCAAGTGTGCCTCATGTGATGCTATCTAAGCATATGATTGAGTACATTTGTCCTGCGAGGAATAATCGCATAGTGTTCTGCTGATTTTAATGTGCCACATTGTTGCCTGCAGTGCCCTCTCAAAGAGGATGGCTTAAGTTGTCCATTAAGTAGCACACTGAGAGAACTTTGGGCTGTGCATGGTGAGGATTTGTGACAACTAAGTGGCAGCTCTAAGCACAGCTTTATTTATTCCTGTGTTTAGTCAGATTGTTTTTTTTTGCTTTAGCTCTATTCAGTGTTGGTGGCTAACCGTGAACTTGACAATGCCCCGGTGGGAGGAGAGACACTAGATGCGGTGTGTGAGCAGCCATTAAGGGGTGACGTGCAATTTCGGAGTCAAGGATCACTGGATAAGTGTGTTTTGGACTCTCTCCTGCTTAGACCAGGTTAAAAGCCCCAAAACACAAAGGCACCGCTGCATTCTGGGATTCATGAGCTTAACAGTCTTTTTTTTGTGTGTGGATAATTTGGCAGATTTTACCTTGAGGTAGAGATAAACTAAATCCCTCAATGCAGTAAAACAACACTTTTCATTCTAGCTGTTTACTGTAAATAATAGCTGTGTATCGTGAAGGCTTGTGTTTAACATAATGCATGAGGCGGGAAGTCTGCAGGCGGCTACTTTCTCTTCAGCTGTCAGAGACAGTTTGATGGATGACCCAAACTGTCCCTGCCGTCTGCTGTCACTTCTGTTTGTCTCTTTACTAGATTTTGTTGAACCGTCTCTTTGGACAACACTGTATGGACATGTGTTATCTCCTCCCAGTCTAATTTAAAAAAGGGGGGAGCAATCTATTGACTTATGGCAGTCCTTCAAATTCTGCACAAGGACATTGGATTCCTCTTGGCTTCTACTTTTGTCTCCATCGTCTCCCGACTTACCACTTTATTAAGGAAAGAATGATTTGGTTGGCTGTGTTGAACATTAGCTCAGTTTTTGTCCATTTCCTGCCCCTAATCATGTGGCATCTGGCCACAGAACTTCCAAGAGTGAGTGGTCATTCCTGAGCTTTGTGCCATTATCTGGCTTTGCATCATTTACTATTGATTCACACAATTAAAGCCATATAATGAAGGTCACTTGGGGAAGATTTTAAAAGTCACGATCAGAATCCACACAGTTTCTTTCTTCTGCTAGACTCTAGTATAGCGCGGCTTTTAACAGCTGCCTCTAAATGCTCTGCAAGATGAAAACAGTAAATGCAGCACACAGAACCACCAGCCTCTGCTCAATGTTCCCAATCGTGTAGCATGTGCAGAATAACAGCACAATATCTGCAGAGATGAGGAAAGAGTTGCATAATCCAGTGTTTTTTATTGGAACGACCTGATATATCTCAATGTATGAAAGATATGGTGCGATAAGTGACGGAATAAAAACCATGTGAGGTTTTTGCTGGGGGGAGAAAAGGCTTTGCAGATATACAGAAACCAAAATTATTCTTGTATTTTCAGCAAGAGATGCGTTTGCTGTAAAATACAAAAATAAAAATGAAAAAAATACACTTTCAATGTGCCCTGTGCAGACAGTACTGTGTTGATTTGACTCATGTTCATCTTTTCTGCTATACTCTCTGGACCACTGTGTACTTGAGTCAGGGTTTTGTAAATGGAGAAAAAAAATAACACAAATGCTCTGAATTCAGAAATCTAAAATACAGTGCAGAATTTTCACTCAGACACTCCAGGTGCTTTTATTCCCTCACTTTTGGCACAAAGCTGTTGGTACAAAAGAATATCTAAAAAGCTATAGTTTGCTCTTAAGCTGTACTGGCCTTCGTCTTCTGCTTTCCAGCATGCCAGTGTTCTCCTTCGTCTTCACTTCACTTTCATTCTACTGTCTTGCCTGTCTCGCTGCTGACCTTCAGTCCGACAAAGAAAAGCACACCGACCATCACTGGTTCCCGGGCAACATCAGGTAATCTGATGCATACATGGGGAACTCCTGAGGCACCCTCTGTTTTGAGGGTGCGTCGCAACAAGTAATGCATAATGCGTATCGTGCCAGATAATGTTCCCCCGGGGAGTCATATGTGAAGTCATAACACATTTTGTGTCAGAAAGAGAATAAGAAGGAGCGTCGTGGTGCTTTTGCCTCGGTGGTGCTCGGGGCGCGGTCTGTCAGTCCCGACACGTTCGCTTGTCCGTTAGTCTGTCAGTTTGTCCACTGACACTTGAGTTCTGTAAAGACAACTCGACAGCTGCTGGCCAGGTTGCCATGGAGTTCCTGTTAAGGTCAACATTTCCCCGCTTTCCAAAACATTTTTTTTTTTTTTTTTACATTTCTACACTGTCATTTAGAGTCCTTATGTGTTCGATGACTTGTTGACCTTTTCTATCAAGTCACCACCGGGCAAACATTGTGATGTCACATGATTTGATGCGCACTGGTTTTTAAGATGTGTTGTTATGTTAAGCCTCTCATCCTGTCATTATGTTCCTCTTTGAGCAGGGTCAGCAGGGTTAAATTGCCTAAAAAACTTGGTTTCAGATCTTAAGTATTCTCTGTGGCATGAAATATTATTGACTACATAAGCCAGGAAGTCATAAATCCTTAAAACAATCACCCTCACTGTAGGGATTACTTAGCAAGAGTTTAATGTGCAAAAATTTAGCGTGCTTTGATAAAATTGGATTTGACAGTGGCCTCACAACATAAGCAAAGAACCCCAAATTGTAAGGCCAGAGAGAAAGCAGGGATAAAAATGCATATACAAAAATCTCAAGTTGATCTAACTTTAACTATTAGGACTCAACACAAGTGGGCTGTTGGTATAAGCCTGCCACTGGCTGTTTCAGTCTTCTTTCGTTATATTGTACGTCTCTACAGGAAGCAAAAACTGCCTCCCAGCTATCAACCTACATGCTGAAAATGGAAAGTTACTCGAGCAATAATTGGATCTCTGCATGTAAACAAGTTAGAAAGTGTTAACTTTTCTTTTGTGTACATTTAGACGTTTTGCTTCCAGGGCCCCGCTTCTCCACCTGCAGATATTCCACCGAAATGCCTTTCTGTAGTGCTGACACACTGCTGTGTGGAGAGGTCTGGTGTCGTGATGCTAAACTCCAACAGCAAATGTAGTGCACTTCTAATAACAAGCTGATGGAGAAAATGGATTGTCAGCTGCTGAAAATCGAGTGCTTCAAGGTTTGGCACATCACTCTGGCCACTCAGTAAGAAAACAAAAGCTCAGACAGAAAAGCAGTTGCCTGTACCAGTAATCTTGTGTGAAGTGTTGCTTGAGAACAAAAAAGCGAGTCCCAGCTCTTTTCCTGTTTTAAAAAAGTCAAAACACACCGTATGCAATTTATTTAATCATGAAATTATTTGAATACAGTATGCATTTAATTAATGCCTATACTTATATGTAAATACATGAGTTGTGACTATTAAAAGCCAAATATTTTTCCTGGTGTCCTCTGCTAGTCATAGTCTCCCAGTCAAAGCAATGCTGAAACCTCCATATATGAGATTATTAACCAAGCGGGCTGTGTCGCGAAGCGGAGAGAGGTACGGGCTGACATTTGACCACAGGATGGTGGCAGAAGTGGTTCGTCTTGTCAGAGCCGTAACAGCAGTGAAATGCCACTGTCAGTTATTGTTCTGCGGTTGTCATGGCTTATGTGAATCCATTTTCTCAGTTTGAATACGTTCTGTCAGGGAAGAAAAGGCCCAAACTCAAGTCTTCTCTGCCCAGTTTTTGACAGGGAGCATCTGACAGCAAATGACTGCATGGCCCATTCACAGATGAGACACCCATCTGTCCTTGGACCGCCTTCTGTCTCTCACAATGGCTTCATTTTCTTCACGATTGCTTTACTCCTTTTACCTTGATCACCTGCCAGATCAGATTGGAAACTGTCACAGTGTGATCTCAGGCATCTACGCACTTCATTGTTACACTGATCTGTCTGTCCGTACGGTCGGACAGATAGTATTTTTGGATTTCATATTATAAATAACCGATGATGGCATTGCCTGTTTGCACGTTAGATGTCTGTGCTGTATCTGCCTCGCACAGTGACGGGGAAAATAAGATGCATTCCTCTATTTGTGCGTGCGAAAACATGGTCGCTGCTGCCCATACGGTGATAAGCATCCTCACTATACAGTATATAGTAGTCTGACCATTGAAACCAACAGGGTTTTTGAAAAGAAAAAAACAATTATCACTTGTCGGGCAAAGTATTTTCCAGGTGATTTCATCCCATCATCCTCACGCAGTCATTTGGCGATCCACTTTCCGCGTAGTACCTCAGCATTGTTAGGTGTTTCTGCGGCAGGGATACGTACGGAGGGCGGGGAGTTTTCCACAAAGATGCTTTTTGACCCTGAGGGATTTCACAGCGCTCCAGCCTATATTTGACCTGGCAGCATGTACCCAGCCTGTCAGACACTTCCGTGGCTTTGAAGAAAACTTTCCCTCAGCCCTTTTCGCGGCGTCATGACATGACACTCCGCTCTGAATCAGCCCCAACATCCCAAACCCAGCATCCTAACATCGTCGGAAAAGTGTAGCAGTCAGAGTGTGTGCGGATCCATCTGGGATAGTAAGATCAGAAGTGTGTAGACTCTAATGAACTGGCTCAGGCTTCTGCAGGCTTTTTTTTTTCATGTTTGGACAGAGAAACACATAACTGGGGAAATAAAGTCAGATGCTTATTAAATTGAGTCAGCATAGGGAAAGTAACTACCAAAACATGGTGTCTTATAAGAAAAAGTCAGCTAATTAATTCAGCTCAAAATTGCTTCCCCTAAAAAACAGCTTCTGTTTTTTTTTTTTCTCATTGAAACAAGATCTCATAACTCTTACAGATCTATCCAAAAAGCAGATCAAGTTAGAATAATTTGAGAGTAATTAGAGACTAGATGTCGTGACGCCTTAGAAACAGTCGCGCAGTTTCGGCTCTTGGTCAGGAGTGTGTGTTCAACTAAATTAACTTGAAACTGCTTGAAAATTCAATTTGGTGACTCGGCTGTCTGGCGATTGTTGAAACATGGAAAAACTAGCAGGGTGCTATTTTCTGAGCTTGCAATGTGTGTGAACAATACAGTAATGGGTCTCATTATCAGTGCTGATGTTGTTACATATTCCATTTTTTGTCGGTTAAAGCAGCACGATGGTGTGATGGCTTTGTTTTGAGCAAAATAAAAAGGTAATTTGATTTTTGATATGAAACACATGGACGAGTTGGAGTGAAAATATTGCCGAAGGACCAGCCGCAATTCACACACGTGAATTTCCACTTTTAAGCTGAAGTTCTGTTTTATAGCCCTTGTGTCAGCGTCTCAGTGCACATGGATCCTCTTTCTCCACAGCAGGAGGTGTCTGTTAGCCTAAAGAGAACTGACACATGACCTCATAATTGTCAAGCTGGCTCGCTCTGACAGAGCGTGTGAAGTCTGTGAGGTGACCATGAGATGACTGCAGGCCACCGGAGTTATTAGCTCGCTAGATGTAGTTTAACAAACGTATGCGAGCCGGTAGAGAAGCTGCGATATTTCAGTGTCTCGGGGACGGAGCGAGAGTAACACCGAAACACAAAACAACAACGCGGTGAAGGCCGTCAAACAGAAGCAGTCAATCCTGTCCGAGGATGAGGTTGAACCTGTTAGCCTTGAGATCTTGTAAAGGTTAGCTGAGCTTCTGACAGCTCACTCATGGCACTCAGAGAACCAGAGTGATGCAAGTCAGCTAAAGTTGTGTATCACTGTGGTTGTAAAGAGAATACATTTTGACATTGGTAGGTAACACTTACCAATGAGTAGTGACTTAATATCTTTATAAATTACTGTGAAGCACGTATTCATGCCATATCCCACAAAGACTGGGCCATTTAGAGTTTTGCCTAATTGCTGCTTCGTGACAGGATAACAGAATGAGAGAGAGGGGCGGTGACGCGCAGCAAAGGGCCCAGGCCGGGACTCGAACCCGGGGCCGCTGTAGCCAGGACCAAGCCTCTGTACATGGGACACCCGCTCCACCAACTGAGCTAATGGGTGCCTATAAGTGACAGTCTTATTATGATTTGCTCAGTGAGGTCATAAATACAGTCTATTCTTATGTAACAAGATGCAAACTATAAGTGTTAATGATGTCCAAATAACTCCAAATGAAGTCTTTCTTACTCAGGATAAGTTCAACATTCCTAATTGAGATCTTACTCATTCTTCACCCCAAGTTTGACTCCCATTAACCTACACAGGTACGACTACTGAATTAGTTATTAGCAAGACCTCGCTTAATGGCCCAGTAGTTGTAGAGGGTCATGCAAAATAAGGTATTGCTTTATAATGGCTACTTCAAGACTAATAAGCTATTTATCTCCATGCTAATAAGCAGGTATTTACTGGTGAGCATGTGTAGTTAACGGTGCGCCTTAATACGAAGTGTCACCATGAAATTTTCAAGCTATCCTCTTTTAAAGCTCCGTATATAGTTAGACGTGCTGTATCATAAGCGTCCCACTGAAATAGCATTATCTCAAATTTGATCTCTGAGTTGATTTCCCAAATCAAGAGCGATGTCAGTGTGGACTTCGTAATTTCCTTATTTTGAACACCAGCTGTGACAGAGTGAAAGATGAAATATTGCTGCCACCCCAGAACCATTTCGGTGAGCGCGGCTCAGGTATGTCTGCAACACAGTCGGTGACACTCCATCACTTACGCTCCTCGTTGAATACATTAAGACAGAAGTTTCTTGGAGATTATTTATAATTTAGTAATGAGGGAGCTCATTATACACACAGCTAATGTAAACTCTGACTCTAATGCGGATAAATTCATGTCTACAGTTTTGTGCTTTCTGCTACAGTTGTGTAATATATTAAATCAGCTAAGGATAACAGTCATTTATTTACTTAATTATGTCCATTGAGTTAGACTGAGTGCAGCTGTGCCTTTTGTATTGCACCCATTTGCGAAACAAGATAATGCAAGTCATTCTGGAAACCAACGCACGCTGATTTGGCCCCTCGCAGTGGAGTCCAAATGATGCGCCGGGATTGTTAATTCTATTTATTTTTTTCATTACTATTTATTTTAAAAATGTTAATTTACTGAAATGATATTCGTTGCTTGAAATGGTCCGACTAGCTGATATGATCAGATAGAACACAATCCAGTCCGTGTCGTTATTAACAGTCATGCATGCAGTCCCCACGTGTAGTGAGAGCCGTAGAGCACTCTCCCGTCAGCCTTACATCCTGCTGAAATTCTACATTAACAGCTAGACGGGGGTGGTAAATTAGAAATGAAGAGGCCTGTATTGACACGGGACTGTTGGCCTGCACCGGGGCTCTCTGAGGCTCCACACAAGCCACCATTTCAATTCTCCGAATAAATCCTTCTGTGGCCACAACGGCCGGGAAGCAGTAATTCACAGCTGCACGCATTGGAAAGAAAGACTCACATGATGGCTACATCTCTCCTTCTCCACTGACACCAGAACACTCCCCTCTGTGATCCTCGGTCCCAGAAGCCCCAAAGAGCATCGAATCAGTCTGACAAAACAGAGCTGTCACAGTCTGTCTGCATCCAGACAGAGAACAGACTCCCTGTCTGTCCGCCTGTCTGTCCGCCTGTCTGTCTGACTGTTTATATGCCTGCCTCTCTGCCTTCCCTCTGCCCTTTCCATGTTTCTCTGTCTGTCCTTTTTTCTTTCAGTCCTTCTTTTTTTTTATATCTGTCCTTCCTTTCTTGTCTCCTTACTTCCTTTCATCTTCCCATCCTTCTTTCCTTCACACCTCTTTATTCTGTCTTTCCTTTTTACAGTTCTCCCACTCTTCTGCCTTTCCTTTATTTTTTTTCTTTACATCCTTCCTTTTGGCCTCACTTTTATTCCCTCCAGTCCTTCCTTTTGTTTGCCCTTCCTCTCCTCCATCTTTCCTTTCTCCGCTACTGCTCTTCCCATCTTCTCTTCCAATTTTTATTGTCCATAGATTCTTGCTTTCTTCCCTCTTTCCTTCATTTCTTCTCTCTTTGCTTTTTTCGTCTTTCGATCCTTCTTGTCTTCACATCTATCATTCCTTCCTTTCTTCCCTCCATAAATCCCCTCTTAATCTGTCCTTTCTGTCTGCCCTCCTTCCCTCCACCTTTCCATTCGTCTTCCCATCCTTCTTCTCTATCCCACATTTCTTTATTTCTTTCATGTTCTTTATATCATTCCTTCATTTCTTCCAGTCCTCCTTCCTTTCTTCTTTTGGTCCTTGTTTACTCCCCCCCCCCCATCTCTCTCCATCCCTCCATCCATCCTGTATCATGGTCTGGACACAGCTCTGTGCTCTGCACACATTGTCCTCTACGTGGCTTCAGCCTCATGTGTTGCTGCTGTTTGGACAGCGTCGAGACAATCAGATCTGTGTTAAATGCAGCCTCACACTGGGCTCCACTCTGATTGGTGTGTCAACACAGGCTGGATTTGAACTGCCTGCTCAAATGTGACTCTGTTTGTTGTGCCGTCCATTCAAATCCGACTGAGATCTCATGAATAGGTGAGAGCAAGCTCATCAGATTTGAGCAGGCAGTGCAAATCCAGCCCGTGTTGACTGACACACCAATCAGCAGAGGAACAGAGTGAGAATGTGTATTTTTCACTGAAAAGCCTTCTGTCCCTTCAAATATGTTTGGCAAGTCTTTATTTTGTTCCTCTGTCTTGCAACATTCTTTATTTATTGCAGTCTGAGCAGGAAAAAAAAAATGTTTCCCTCTGTTTCAAAGAAACAGAGAGTGCACATGTCACATGTAGGTGAGGGAAAAGAAGGATTTGATCATGCAGTTAAAATCAAGAGGCAGAACAGAGGTCTCTGGAGGATTATGGTGCTGCTGGTTGGGCAGGGAGGTGGCAGCAGCAGAAGGGATGGAGTCGCAACCAAATCACTGCAATTAGTAGAAGAAGCACAGGAGACTAGTGCCCCCCAGTGTTTGCCAAGTATACATTGTGATTAGTTTCTGTATGCTCATGTGGAATTCTTTTTGTGACGTGCGCTGATCCAGTGAATTTGGTATTCAGTTTTTGGCATGAAATCACACCTTTAACTGCTGATGCACTGGTTTTTAAGTGTCCTTTGCAACGTCATTGACTTTAGAAACCAAACCCAGGCAGAGCGGCTGAGTGCTTGTGTGTGAGGCAGGAGGTCTGCTGGACTCTGGTTTTTCATCCGTGATGTGAAATAAGTAACAAATCTATTGATGTACCTGAGGCGAAGCCACTTTAAAGTGTAATCAAGGCTATGAAGAGGAAATTACAATTTGCTTGAGCTGTCATAGCAAATAGATTTATCCCGGACGAGCTTGTCAGTCATGGATGAAGTCTTCATAGATCCCTTTCAGTGTTGATTCTCCATGGAGAAGCACTAAGACTGTATTGACCTACATTACTTCATGTATTTTCAGAGAACAGTATGTCTTTAGCTATTCTTCCCTGCTGTGCCTCAATACCCATAATCCCTTTGTCTGGGTTGGATTTGTCGTACTCAACGCACGTTTACCTTCCCCCGTCACTGGCTGGTTTTTTTACGCCCAGGTTGTTGTCAATGTGTAACTAAGGTGAGCCAGGAAGTTCATGTCCCTCACAGGATTTTACAGGGTGCCACTGTTGTTACATTTGGCTTTTTGCTGGATACAGATGAGGAGATACAGGGTTATCATGTAGAGCAGGTTAATGATACATCATCACAGGAAACTGAATTTGACTTTTGACTTTGACGTGGAGGTGTGAGAAGGCCTCAGTCTGAACTTGTTCTCAGAGCCCGCGTGAATCAGCATTTGCAGAAGAAAAAAAAAAGCAACAAAAATCATTCGCCCCGACAAAGTGTCAGCCTGGGCGGTTTAATGACATTTTAAGAACTTAATCTGAATATCCCATCGAGCCTAATAGGGGATACATCCTCTCCCCCTGGAGCTAAAGTCCTGTCTCTGTGGGAACCGCCTGATAGCAGGTAGACTTTGCCCTGAAGGGGAGCTAACACTACAGGAAGAGCAGCGGGACACACTCCTGCCCGTCACAGACGAGGTAAGACACACTATAACGGATCCGGGCTGTAATTAATTGATTTATGTGAACAGACCTCAAGTCAAACAGCGATTGATCACTTGTTAAACACTTGAAAAACACAGCGGGTGCTTTTTGTTTGTGTGTTTTGTTAATCACGTCTCTGAGGTGATGTTTGGAACAGTCTTGGCTATGTAAGCGGACAGAAACAAAGTCCACCTCAGGTCATTCAAGAACTTGAGAATCTGTTCAAATGTATTGTGACTTTGTTCCGTCTGTTCAGGGGTTTTAGTTTTAGGGGGTTGGGAATTGGAGCCAGAAGTCAAAATGTGTTTGTAAGTGGCAGGCGACTTATCTCAAAAAGTCATTACTCATCACTGATATTACAGGAAGTGTATGATGTTAAACCACAGATAGACAGATTTACATGCAGTGTGGATGGTTGTTTGATACGGTTTACAGTATGGGGTTTCTGCGTAGTCATCGCTTTGCAGCAGTTTTATATCACACAGAGCAGGTCAGTGGTCAGTGTGATTTTAATGATTCGTGCGAAAACCAGGAACATTTCAGATGAATGTGTTCCTCTCATATCCTCACAAATAGATTCCACGAGTCTGTCTGTCCTTGATGACAACTGCATTTCCACTGAGATCAATTAACCACAACCTATTTGGCCATTAAATATACATACAGTGCTATTAGATGGAGGGCTTAAGGACATAATTATGGATGTTAGTCATGAATGGCTCTCAGCGTTTGTGTTACGCACCATTTTGTAATTACCCATTTATTTGCTCCCCACTGACATCGCCCGCTTTGGCAGTTTAACTCACTGATGAAAGCGCTGATGCCTTCGTGCCTCAGCCGCGGCCTCGCCTTTTACCTGTAACTCTGACAGGTCTTCTCCGTCAGTTTTTGGGCCTCAGCTGATGAAAAAGACCTGCCAACTTTTGCCGGGATGGACCGCACTGATGGCAGCAACGAGGACGGTTATGGACCTCGCCCTCCTCCGTACAGTCCTCAGGACCATGCGAGCAATCCATACACAGGGATGACCTACCAGGTTAGTAGCAGAATTCAAACGCTTTTTGCGGAGGCTCACAGTAGAAGAGGAAATGAGTGGGTAAAACCATGTTCTTTTCCTACTAATTTTGGATTGAGCGACTATTTGTCTTTGCCAAACTCATACATCACCAACCTTTGATCATCATAAAACACTCTCAAACCAAAGCGCTGTTTGCACATTCAATTACACACGGCCGATTGGTTTTCTTTTAATTAATGCACTTCAAAAAGAAAACTGGGAACACTACTCGTGATTTTTGTTTTTAAGTAGAATTTCGTCTGCGTTGTTTGATCTACATGTGTTGTTGTTGTTGGTTTGGACGAGCCAGGTGGGGAAGGGGAACGTTGCGGTGGTCTCCCCTCCTACCACATACGATAACATGGTCCACCCCGAGGAAGTGGCAGCGGCAGGAGGCCACGAGCAGTACGGCCAGGCTCCACCTGACTACTCTCATGGCTTGGAGGATAACTGCTTCAGTGACGGCGCAGTACGACGAGGTAAAGGGCCTGGACTCATCGAAAGGAACGGGCAGAGGGGGAAACAGAACATGGGAGAGGCGAATATGCCTTTTGTCTGCATGGTCGGAGCTGGAAAAGGCTGAGTGATATTTACTCCCTCGTTTGCTGCGCAGTGTTTTTCTTGAGATTGATTTGAAATTGAAAGTTGTTTCCTGATCTCTGCTGCACCCCGCCTCAGCTTTTCCACCGCCCACGCAACACGGCTCATTTTAAATGAGAGGATGAAATGTGGGTTTGATGAAAACACAGAGGCATTTTGAAATGCAAAAAAAACAAAAAAACAATCCTACCTGCCTCTCTGCTTCACTTTGTTTTTTCGTTGTTGTTGTTGTTGTTGTCTGGCTTTGTACTGTGTGCCTTCTTTCTTTCTGAAAAAGGTTTCATTCGGAAAGTCTACTTGACCTTGATGATTCAGCTCCTGGTGACTGTCGGGATCATCTGCGCTTTTCTTTACTGGTGAGGCAGCATTACACAAGGGAACACCCATCCAAAAAGGAGATTAATCCAAGTCAGGCACCCACCTTTCCATCCATCCATCTGTCTGCATTTAGTGTTGTCAGCGTTGTTAGAGCACCCAACATCACACAGGAGCATAAGTAGCATATTTCTCCCCCCTGTAGGAACTCTGAGCGTACAACCTGGCGCGGCTCGAATCATCATAAATATGTGAAGTGAGGCAAGATGGTGGAGAATAAAAGTGCATTTTCTGCCGCATTATATTTTTGCTTGCAGTAGCTTGAAAGCTTTATGTTTTGTATAATGGATGTGGTAGAACACTGCTCCAGTCATTTCTTTTCATAAATCGTATTCGGCTCCCATGTGCACAATGCCCTGTCCTCTGTTAATATTTAATAAAATCATTCTACTGCCTCTATCACATAAATGGCGCCTCTGTTAAACACTCCCCCTCCCTTTTTTTCTTCTCATATAACAGGGACACTCTCCGGACATGGACGTTGGACAACTACTGGTTCTCCTACACCATGATGTAAGCACTCAGAAACAGTCAGATTGTGGAGGTGATGCACACATTTGTTATTTTAATCAGTTTTGCCCCCCGCAGACCTCCTCAGTGAAAATCTCTCTCACGGATATCCCACTGAAGCAAATCACAAACTGTCACCTCAGTCTGAATCCCAATCCAAGAAACTGCCAGCTGCACTGTGCATAAATAATGCACTCACTCAGTGAATTCACATTGTGAAAACTTTTTTTTTCTGTTTAGAGCCTGTTTATTTGCTATTTACGGTACACTCTATATTCTCTGTGAAATAGGGTGGTGGTGTTGGTGCTCATCCTGGTCCTGTCCTGCTGCGACAACATCCGTCGTCGAGTGCCCCTCAATTTCATCACCCTGGGCCTGTTTGTGAGTAGAAGCGGTACCAGCCAGGCATCAAATTAAAGCTCCACCTCAGCTGCTCTAGTTCACTGTTTTTTTTTTTTTCTGTGTCATGTATTTACTTTTGATTTTGTCTCTCCCTCTCTGTCTCAGACTGTAGCGGAGGGCCTGATGCTCGGCTCTGTGTCGGCGTGAGTTTCCAAGGATGAATCCCCACCTGATGCTGACTCATTTGCACAATAATAACCCCATTTGATCCATATCTGATAGCATGTAGGATGTCAGCGATGAAGCCATCAAACCTGATGAGATGTTATCATCGCTGGTTTACCAAATTAAAAGGGGGGGCTGCTCAGCTAAAGATAAATCAGAAGCATCACAAATAGTTTAAAAACCAATTCCTCTGCAGCAGGGCCTGTGTAAACACAAGCTACCTTTTCTATCCGTGGGACATTTGTTTTTAGCAGCTTGTCACTGGGACAGAAAAAGACCTGCCTATCAATAATACATTCAAATTATCATATTTATAGGACATTGCCTTAACTGAAGCTGCACTGTAACTGATATGAACATAGGCAATACATTATGCAATGCACTTCCAAAGGGGGGGGGGTCCCTGCCATCACTCGACTTGAGACACATAATACAGACTATTAGATAAAAAAGGACCACATTTCTCATAAGAAAGTAATGTTTCGCTTTTAGGATAGAACGCAACCCTACTGCTCATGATTGCACTCTGCCTGCTGATTAGTTAGACTCGATGCTGCGGGGTGCCGTTCCCTCTGCACAACCGTTTGACATTTCTGTCTGCAGGTACTATGAAGCAGAAGCAGTTCTGTGGGCTGTGGGGGCAACGGCGCTGGTGTCCTTCGCCTTGACTCTGTTCGCCATGCAGTCAAAGGTGAGATCTGCCACACGCTCTGAACTCAATCTGCAGGGCAGCCAAAAGGGAAATTTCATAAACTGCGCTGACTTTGCCATGCAGCCGGTGCTAAACGTCCGTCTACTGAGCCTGTCTTTCCTGTGCAGTCAAAGGAAAAGTGTTAAGCTGAGCTGTGGCCCAGGTCTCCTCGTGCACTGTGTGCTACTTGCAGTCACCAGCGAAGGTTTTAAAACTCCGATGAGTTTGCTGTCCAGGCGAAACTATGATTAGCGCTGAGATCAGTGCATTTGTCAATCAAGTTAATTCCTCGTGTCCAGTGGTGGGACAGAGTTAAACCTCCGGGCTGTTCCCATGGCTGGCTGGGGCTTATATCATAAATCTGGGTTCTGAAATGGCCTGGAGCCTTTTGTCATTTGTTAAACACCCCCTCTCCCTTTTCTTTTGGGGATGTCTCCTTTCACCATGAACTAATAAGGCAAACGCGCTCTGAGATTAATGTTTGAAAGGTCTCTTTCGCTGACACGCTGGGAGACATGACGATCGCCCAGCAGGGTATTCTGTAATATTCAAAAGGTAATTTCTCTTTTGCATTTCGTGCAGGTGCGTGCACACTCATACAAAAAAAACAACCCAAAAAAACGAATCGACCTGCATCCCTGATCTCTCATCAAAAGCCAAATCTAGAAATTACAATAATAACTAAACAGCTCTGATACATCAAAGTGGACCCTGAAGATCTTTCTCCACCAATAGTATTTCCATTTAATTTCATGGTGCGAACAAAGCCTCTTAATATTGGTACAGTGATGTCACTTGGTTTATATAACAGCATTTGCTTGTGTAAGTGACATTTAAGAGTTGCGACGTTTTATTAGCGAGAGTCAACGAGCACAAGTGAGGAGACCTTTCCAGAATCTCTTCACCGATAGTTTGGCATGCTGCTTCAATAAAAGGCTCATATAAGGAGGGAAAGTAATCACACAGTCGGTGGGGCAAAGAAATTAGACAAGTGAAACAGATGTAGGCCAAATTCAAATTGCATTCAGAGTCCCTCTTAATTGCCTCTAAATGCAGTTTGGCATTTCACACATTTTTTGCCACTTAATGCATCTGAAGGAGCAGATTTTTTTTTTCCCCCTGCTTAGATTGGACAAACCTAGCAGGCGTGTGTTAATGATTATCCCGAGAATGTATCTGTAATGCTCTGTGCTCATGTAATGTGTAGAATGGATGAATAAAAAGCCTGCATAGAGGGGAATAAATAGATAATATAAGTGTCCTCATTGAATTTTTCATCTGATGACTTCATCTTGCAGATTTCTGCCCCGTGTTGCTCTGCAGTTGCACGCTACGTGCCGAGAGTCTTAGTCGCTGTCACTGCGATATACGTAAATGTCATACAGACTGCCTCGGCCGTGTAGCTCGCTGCTCCTCAGGTGATCAGTGCTAGTGATTCTCTATAGCAACCGCCATCTTTCCGCTGTCTGTTTGAAAAGGGCACACAGGCCAAAAGACCACCTCCCCTCCCTTTCTCCGTTGCCTGCGTTGCAGCTTGTTGATTAATTATCTGGCATCTTCATATCCGGAATCGTTAGGCTTTTCTTGTGCGTTGAACTGCAATATGTCTTCATCATTAAGCGATCCGCAGCATCTCAGAGCACAGCTGCAATGCAGACGACCTTGAGCACCCTGGCTTGAGTGTAAATGAGAGATGTACTGTTTTCTGTTTGAGAGGCTTGTCACATTCACCGTCTTTCACTCTTCTCCCTCCCTATCTTGCACCAGTGGGACTTCACCGCAAAAAGTGGGAGCCTGTGGGTGTTTGCCTGGACCCTCTTCTCGTTTGCACTGCTTTGTGCAATTCTCCGATCGCAGGTAGACGAAGGAGCGGCTGTGTTTACACCCTTGTGTGTGCAGTGAGAGCATGTTTGAAATGAATTGCAGTGGCGTGCGGCTGGAGGCGGGCAGTTCATAAGCATCAGAGCTTTTATCACCAGGATGTACTGCCACTGACCCGTGTACTGAGCGGACTGTAAAGAGGAGTGCCGATACTCTCGGCTCTCTCGGGAGCTGCACTGATCTGATGCATTTAAATGTACACTGCTGCTGTCTACTGTGACGGCTGATAGTATATGCGTCCCATTGATTTCAAAGTGCTATTTATACACTGCCAAGTCTGACCTGAATCAGGGAATCAACACTGCTTTCTGAAAGCATATTGTGTGCACCCATTATCAGACTTTACTATCATATTTCCCCCACAGAACAACTAAAAAGGATTAAGTACGCCTGCTTTTTCAGCAACTGAGATAAAGGATGGGGCTGAGTTATTGTGTCCGCAGGAAGCACACTGTATCATTTCGAGATAGAAAATAACAAACGCTTTATTCTAAGTGTTGAAACAGTATTTTTAAGCTACATATTACATAATCACAGATCAGTTTAAAGTCGATTATGTTGCTGAATGCCTCCTGAATTTTGTCTCTTTCTTTCAACAGTATGCTTATATCACGTACGCCTGCCTGGGAACCTTGCTGTTTTCTCTAGTAAGTACGCTTAAACTTTAATGACAGAATGCTTTTCTTTTTGCAGCAGCAGCAGCAGCACAGGTTGAATTGAAAAAAACAGACTGATCATAACCTTTTTAAATGAAAGAAACCATCATTGAAAGAAGACGTGAAGTCAAGATCCCGGGGTCGAGCAGCTTCGCTCCGGTGTCTGTCACAGTAGTTAGTGTACAGAGAGAGGCTCTGATGTCCTCGTGCCCTTTAATTTCAATTATGCACCGCTTAACAGCAGTAGGCTTCATTTTCACAGCCACCTCTCTGCGTGCCTTTGGCATTAACAGCAAATGTTGTGACCCATCCCGTCAGCCGGTGGAACAAACTGCGACTGCACACAGAGCCGAGCAGGCTGTCAGCGGCAAGTCACAACTTATTTTCAGCTGCAACAACTCCGGCGACACGATTATTTACATGGCCTGTTTATCAGCACAATCCCCCCTCTCTCTCAACGATAAGAAACACAGCCTGTGCTTTCTTTTCAGACTGATTCTTGTAACCGGCTCTCCGTCTCTTTCATCACACTAAGACGCTGCCTTCAGATGTCAGTGTTGAAGCGTCTCATCACTCTCTCTCTCTCTGTCTCTCTGCAGTATTTGGTGTTTGATACCCAGCTCATCCTGGGTGGAAAACACAGGAAGTATGAAATCTCTCCCGAGGAATATGTGTTCGCCGCACTCAACCTTTATTTGGACATTGTCTCCCTGTTCCTCCTCCTGCTGCAGCTCATCGGCCTCTGCCGCTAACACTAAACGCTGATGACAGGCCCACCTACAGAAAGACTGAAACGCCTCTGACATACAATATCAAACAGTTTAGTGCATCGTGTATCTCGATTCTCCACCCACTGATTAGTACTCAGGATGTCATATTTAAATACGCAGAGTCGACTGTGATGTGTCCAAAAGACAGTTTTGTTTTTGTTGTCAAACATCAGGGTGAATGTTGTTATGAACTGTGATTTGCAGTGTGCAAAATGTTTTGAAGGATGCTCAATTTGAGATTTTCGTGCTGCATTTACATGTATTTCTACCTAAAATCATGTGCTGAATAGATGGTTCTATAAATACGCTGCTTGAGCTTTACATTACTGTTAGTTTTAGTCTTGAACTGAACTTAAACTCAAAGAGACAGTTCACACCAAGATCGAAAACACATATTTTTTCTTCTTATCCGCAGTGCTGTTCGTCCATCTAGGTTATTTCAGTGTGAGTTGCTGAGTTTTGGAGATATCAGCCGTAGAGATGTTTGTATCTATTGAATGTAACAGAACTAGATGGCATTCAGCTTGTGATGCTCAATGCGCCAAAAAAATACTCAAACAAAAACTCAACAGCAATGTGTCTTTCCAAAAATTATGACCCAGTTACTCAAGATAATCTACAGACTGTGAGCAGTTTCATGTTGGAGCTATTTTCTTTCTAACTGAACTAAACTTGCAAACTGCATCACTGTCCTTAGTTAGTTAGCCTCTATTTTTTGGGGGTGAACTGTCCCTTCATCTTGTGATCGTGCCACATTTAAAAGTTAGAACAGTCTTGCTGTTGATAAAATTACATCCTGTGTCCTACAGTTTAAAGGAAGTCTGAAGGAAGCTTTTGCAAAACTAGATCCCAGAAACCAAACTTAACTCAAGGAAAAGACAGAATCTGTCAGCCTTTGCACTCCCAGGGAACCAGGCATGATTTCTTTGCTCAGAACGTGGGTGTCAGTGAGCAATAAAAACAAACACATGAAAACTCAACACATAGTTTATTGGCATCACACACCAAACATGTTTCATATAAAGAGGGAATGTATCAAGTATAGACTATGAAAGTGCAAATAGCATTTCAAGGATTAGTTGCTTTACAATAGAAAATCTCAATGAGTTAAAAAAATGTTATATGCCATTTTAAAATAAATCACCTGGACATCAGAGGTGAAATACAAAGGAAGTACAAACTCCATGTAGACTTCTACCCATTTCATGCACAGCAAACTGTAACACAAAAGAGGGAAACACATCTCATCTCCTCTGTTCGACCCACTTTACATTAACCAAACTCCACTAACCATATGGCACTCACAGTTTCACAACTTCAAGACACTTTTCAAAGCAATCACTATCTTTAGATTTAATATGGTTCTACATGTCTGCTAGGAAAAGAAAATAATTAACTTCTGTCAGACATTAGTCTGTACGAAAACATTTAGTCTTAAACGTAAAACACTAATCAGTGTGTTTCACTGCAAACTGATTATTCACAATCCATTTTCTTTAATGGATCTGATCTATTTCAAATAAATACCTACTTTATATTGCAACTTTCCTCCATTTTAGTGTCTTCAGGTAAGGTACGCGATACACATATAGGTCAACTCGTTCCAAAGTCAATATAGTGATTTTAGTTTCTAAACCACAGAAAGAATCAACTGTTTAACCAACTGCACATAGAAATAAAACCTTTTTTTCAAAATATTTGGGAATCAAGAGCATGACATTAACCGTCATTCGTTTTGCCAAATCATAGCAAATCAGTATTAACCTTTAACATAGCACTACCAGAACCAACAGAAAGCCTCATGCTACAAACATCTTGATGGAGAAAAAAAATTCAAGATCTCATGTTTGCACACTTTATGAGAGAAAAAACGTTAAGGTAACAGGTGTTTGTTTTGTTTACACTATAAATACTGTGTAGTTAGCACTCAGAAAAAATGTGTGAAAAAGAATTAAATAACGGCGATCGACATAAAGGCACTGTATCTCTAACTGTGTAGAGAACTGTTTCAAAGACATGGGCTCCCCATGTGTTTGAGATGCAACACACATTCATCAACTCTCCATGCATTATACACCCTGCAGCCCGGGACATCTGCAGAGCTCCAGGAAGGCTTTGCTTATATTACACTTGAACAGAACCCAGAGATAAATTACAGTGACTTGGGCTGGATTAATGAATTCACCAAAGTCTGAATGTGATTGCCTGATTATTTCTCTCTCTGGCCTTCCCCGCAGTGTATAAACAAGACTACTCACTGTCTACTTCATCTGTCAAGCTCCATATTTAGCTGCAGTACTCAAACATTACTTTAAGCAAGCTACAATGGAATTCAGAATAAACTGAACTGAAGGACACTGAGCGCCCCTCTGGGCCTGTCAGCGTTTCTCTTTTGTACAGATCAGACAGTGTTTCCCATTGAAAGTGTGTTCGGATTGAGGCTTCGAGATGAATAAGCATCGTCAACTCAAATTTGAAATGTTTTCCAGCAGGCCACCAACTTTTCATTTGAATGATTTATCTCAATTGTTTTGTGTGGATGTTTCACATAATAAAGTGAACAACCATTATAGTCTTGGACTACAGATTTACACAGCACACGAGTGAGATCTGAAAATATCACTCAGCCGCAACCTCGAATAAAAATATGGCTCGCGACGTTCACATTTAGGTTCAGCTGAGCTGTTGAGATTGTAATAAGTAGGCACAATTTGCTTCAAAGAATCCACTTGGTGACTGCAAATTGTGCTTTTGCTAGTCAGTGTTTGGCAACTAGAAAGTAGGCAGGTTTGGACAGGAGCGAGGAACTGTTTCCCTGCCTGTACCTCACAGATTCAATATTGGAGCAGAATATTAATCTGCTCATATGTACAGCTGAAAAACATCCTTTAAACCTGATTTAGACACATACAGTAGGCTTTTACTCCAGTAGACAAAAATATATATATACCTGCACTACGTTAAGTCTCTAAGTCTCTTAATTCCTTTAAATTTGATTTCAGAAAGAGCAACGTATTCATATTTATATCAGCACGGAAACACTGTATGAAATACGTAATGTAGGAACATTGTTATCAAATGTAATCTCTCCTTCAGCTAGTGCTTTCTTTGCAGGAGGGCTGGTCGTTGGGGGGGCTGACAACACAGTAAACGCAGGAGAACCATCTAACTGCAGTGCTAAGCTAAGCTACGAGTCTAAATACTTCTTCCCCCCCTGTTCTACATAAACATTCTTCATTCTGTATACATTCCACCTGAATAGCTAATTCCTCAGTTCTATTTAATTTGCAATCTCTGGTGTTTATTTTTAATTTTTTTGGCCTTTCCAAAATAGCTCTTTCCATTCTCTGCCAATCACTTCATACCAAGTGCACTTGGTCCTCCCACTCAGACGAGCTAGAGCTGGGCAGCTGGTCGGATATGGAGTCACATTGCGGAGTGTCGACATGGCAGACTTTCAGGCCCCCCCGCTCAGTATGTTCTCCACTTGCGTCGAGGGTGTAAGGTCGCGTCGTGGTGTCCAGCCCCACTAGATCTAACTGGGTCGGCCTCTCTGCAACAGCACACTCCTTCTCCTCCATGTCACTCAGCCTCTGAGAGCAGAACGCCACGTCTGCCGTCACTTCCTGAGGTTTCCTGTTTTCAGGCAGGACGACCCCGCCTTTCTCGTCATCCTGCAGACACCCACCTCCACCTGCATGGAATGCGCTTAGGTTGGAGTCTGTGTCAGAAGAGGTTGAGGGGACCAGGGTGATACCCTGAGGATTCATGTCGTGGAACCAAGCCATAATGTTGCCCAGCAGGTTGGCATTTGCTGCTAAAGCAGAGGATGAGGAGGGGTCATGGCTGCCACATGTGGTCGAATCTAAAGTGTCACTGGAGGAAGAGAAGAGGCCTGTCGATGAGTTGCTGCCGCCTGGAGCCACTGGTATTGGCACAGAAGCCCTGTAGGCCCGGTTGTGACTTTCACAGTGCTGCACAGAGGCAGTAACACTAGTGGCAGCAGAGTACTGGCTGCTGATGTTGGTGTTGCCAAGTCTAGCCAAGTTATCTCCCAGCTCAACCAGTTCTGAACTGCTTAGGGAAGCTCTGTGGAGGACCTCTACCCCTGGAGCACTCTGTTCGAGGCGGGAAGGCAGGGAGGTGCCAATAGCGCCGAGCGAAGCTTCATTAGCAAGGATGTCATGGCCCGACCCACTTCCTGCCATCCCTGAGTCCTGGAGTGACAGCTGGATGGCCAGTAGTATGTTGGGGTCATCGTCATCCAGAGAACCCAGACCCTGCGAGACAAAAGAGGAGACAGTGTCAGCGGTGCAGGATGAGCAAACATTATCCAGTCACAGAGAACAAAACGTTACACACCAGCAGTTCATGTCCAACCTGTGCGAGCTACATGTATTGGTGCGGAAAGTAAAAGCAGCAGCAGGATTGAGCGGCAGATGTAGACATGCTGTGGCACACATAAAAAAAATTGGCTGCTGCTGTTTTGACACTTGTGCCACCTGCAGGCCATGGCTGTTTTGTGGGTTGTTTTTTTTTAAATAGCTGGTGTGTTTCTGTCCGTTTGGTCAGTGGGATTTAAGGTCAAATGACAAAAACAATGGTAATATATAAGGCAGGCAATACTGTGATTTTTATTGCAATCTAAGTAATATAATAACAGTGATATAGTTTGTCTTTTAGTACTTTAATGTACTTTCCTAATGAATCTGTGGCTGATGGCCTACAACCTTTTTGCGAATAAATACTTTCATGAAGGTTTAATTTAAAAAATCAACCTAAAACAGCTAGAACTGTAGCTTTTTTATGGAAATAACTGAAACCACAGTAACTTGTTCATCTGTATGGGATCAGTTAGTATTAATAGAATTGGAATGTCTGTAATGTAAGAACATTTGACTTATGTTGTATTAATGTGATCATTTTGGACATTTGGACTCCAGGATACGGTGTCTAAATGTCTATGATCATCACTCATTAGAATTTGTACTATAATTTTTTCATGCCTATGCTACAATTTCAAAAAATTAGTTGGATTCTGTTTCTTAACTAAACCTTCAGTTTTTTGTCTAACTTAACACAGTGCAACTTGCAGTAGGAAGTAATTTAGTAGACTTTTACAAATGTTCTCTTGAGATTGTCTTTAGAAAAAACAAAACATAAAACAAAACCCAAAGACTGTTAAAAGTACATTTCTGTTAACCACATCATTATGAAGCCACAGTGAGTGTAGGAAAAGAAAGCTTTGCATAAATCAGTTTGGTTAAATTTGTGCTGCACATTTTTACATTGACTGAAAAGTTTAAAAATTTTGAAAACCTGCGGTTGTGATGGAAACGGTACCTGTTCACTCACCATTAGGGGGCCTTGTCTGCGCCCACTTCCAACATCCTGAGTGTCTTTGTAGAGAGAAAATTGGACAAAAACACAGGCAATCAAAAATACTGCCATTAGAATGAATCACGTGAATAGCAATTTAATCTGCTGATAATGACCACTTTTACGAACATCCACTTCATTTTAGTGAACACTGCTAAATGATAAAGTAACAGCAACCTGACAGAGAATGGGCCTTCAGCGTCTTCTCAGGAAATTCATAATTTCAGTATTGGAAATCAATTAATCCTTGGCACAATGGCACCTTTTACCTGGCTTCGAAACGGCAAACTATGTCAGTCCATCACTCAACACAGCCAAAACTTAAGCAGCTGACTGATGGACGAGACTGATGGATTGGAAATATTGGCTTGCTGAAATTGAGCAGATTTTCTGACCCTAATTTGGGTTCTGTACAACTCCGTTTATCAAAAAGCAAGATTGCGATGACTGGATCAATGTAGATTAATCTAATGGATATGTACTATTTGCAATTACCGAGTTTTCTAATCAATGATAATTGATTAGAAAACTCGGTAATTGCAATAGTATACTGTACACTGCATTAACATTGAATGTTTTATGTGCATCCATCCTGCTCTGAATTACTAACATGAAGTGCCTTCATTTATAGCTATATATAAGGCTTACTAACTTAAATCACATACTGCAGATTAATAAACAAACAAATAACAGCTCATGTGAGACTACCGAGTCCACCATTGAGAAATAAAGTTAAGATCCCCTGTGCAAGAGTCCTGTATGTCCACTGCAGTACCTGAGGTGCTGTCACTGGGGTCATCAGGATCGGGTGTGTTGCTACGGAGACTGGACATGTCGCCTCGCCTCCGCTGCCTGTGTCTCCGTCTGTACTGGAACTCTGCGTACTCCTTAAGACAGCCACAAAAAAGCATTTTGATAACTCACACGTCATTAATCAACACTCTGTTAACTTTCCTTTTTATTGCTTCATTTCAACGATGCTCTAATCCAGCAGTTAGAAAGTGCACAACTCTAAACAACATGTACAAGATTTATTTATTATCATGAGGTTGTACAGGAAAATGTAGTCTGTTGTCCCTTGATATAACTATTAAAACATAAATTATGTAAATTGATTAATAATTGCTAAGTAATAAAAAATTAATTGTTTATGTTTGAGCTGTCTGACTAGCAGAAAAGTTGCCACATATTGCTGAACTGTGTTAAAGTTAAAGTAGCATATTGTCTTTGCTTCTATGTAGGTTTCTGGTAATATACATTTCCCAGGCTACATTTGTAAACTTTGATTTTGAGATGTAAAGAAAAAGTCTGCTTCAAATGTGGTCTGAGTCTTGTGTTCAAGGGAAAGTTGAGCACCTAGAGACAGATTCAAGCCCTTTCATCTCAAGACCAAGCTTCATTCATTAGCCTTCAGTATAGACTGAATCCAAGCAGAGCCCACACTCACTTGAAGGGAATTAGAAAAGAAGCAACACCAAGATTGGGGATCAGATGTTTGAAAATACTTTGTGTGTTTGCCCGACTAATCTCAAAAGCAATCAGAATGCCTTATCAAAAGTGAAAGTGATGCAATTAAAAAGTCAAGCTAATTAAATATTTACTTACTGGCAGGTTTTAAAAACAGGCTTAAGGAAAATTCAAAGAGGTTATGTTATTATGGGTATGAAACGATGTAACTCGTCTAAAAGCAGTCTGCATTGCAGGTAGTGAGAGCGCGCAGTGTATCTATTATTATTATGATGAACACAGAACTCTAATTTGGTATTTCTGTCACGTCCTGACTAAGGGGAGTTCAAACAAAATCAATTAACACACTGTATTTCACACAGCGTGTCTAAATGAAATTACCCAAAAAAAAGCACTCAGTTTAGTAGGTGTGTACGCATATGCACATGTCTGTAATTATAATATATCTATGGTTAACTGATTGGGAGAGACAGTTCCTTGTCTTGATTTAACGATGTTGATATTACCATATGTTCATATAATTAGGTCATCGATTAAGTTTTACAGGAATTGTAAACCTCATTTAGGCATATATAACATATATCGTCTTTCAAACTGTTAATTCTACAAATTTAGAATCATAGTTTTATACTATACTTGTATCGGTCAAGTGCGAACTGAGTGCAACTTTCAGTTCCGCTGCAGACCCAGAGTTTGTGATGTATGGCTACTCTGGACTTTAGTTGGAGACCAACATGAAAAGGTTACATACATTTAAAACATCTGCACATCAATACCTCGGGAAGTCGTTCATTCTCCATTCAGTCATCTCATGCATTAGAAAAAGTATTTGAGTCGCATTCATATAATCAAAAGCCTGCCACCCAATCTCTCTTTCATGTTTCCACCGCTCTAAAAATAGCCCACTATGAAATGATCTGCAGGCATTGTGAGAACCAGGGAGCAGACCATCTGTAGCTGTGCCTGCGAGGCAGTGTCATCAGGCTTTGATTATTACTATGGCTTCCCCATTAACTACTGCAGCTGAGAGACAGAGGCTCTTAATTAGGGGACAAAAATAAAAACCTAGGTTTTTAGAATGGCATCTGGTGGCAACATTTGTTGTGAATATCGTCATAGATACATGTCCCAAAATAAACTGTTGACAACAATAGACTGTTTCAAGCTTGTTTAAATTCTGACGGAGGAAAAGAGGGCAGAGTTGAGATAAGCATCTCACCTGAGGTTCACAATGATAATTTGTTCTTTTGAAGAGCCGGGGCTTTGTAGTGTGTGCCTAGCTTAATTAAATCTTTCCTTGAGGCTTGTATACTTGAGAGGTTGTGTGTGCTTCAGTTGGCTTTTCTACAGCATTTGTATGAATAATCAATAATGTTATAGCACAGTGTCTTAAACAAATAGATACACAAGGTCTGAGATGATACTTGTAGTTACTTCAAATTAAGACCAACAGTGTGGCAGAAAACACAAGCTTCCATTCATGTCCTAGGTAGAAAAGTATAGAGGAGAGAACATAACCTGCTACATTGTCATGAGGCATAATATTTTATAATCTCTACACAACAGAGGATCTGCCTGGATCATGTACGGACTGGTTTCTAAAGTACTCGATACAAGATAATAGCACATTTTATGGTTAGCGGAATGCTAAATTAGAGTGCCAACACGTTACCAAGTAAGGTATGCTAGCCAGGTCGGACAGAAAGTAGGAATGCGTAATAAAAATAAAAAATGAACACACTGGTTCCAGGTTTGGATACAACAAATACTCTGTGTGGCCGTTTACTCAGTCAACCTGAAGTAAATAACAGCTTTACCTGACTCACTGCATGGTGACGAGCAGGAGGATAAGGATTTCGAGGTTCATTTATCAAACTGGCAGACTGATGCTGTCATTTGTTTTCCTGTCAATAGGGAAATGTCTGCTTTATGCTGGTAAAAGGTGTGCACAATAACTAAAGAGGCTTAGGTTTGATCTCAGATTTGCATAATTGTGTCGTGTTTTTAACACTTCAGACACTCTCAACAGTAAGGAGCCTAAGGAATGTTTTGAGATGAAAAGCCTGCATGTGTAAAAACTGCTGCAGTACACTAAACAGTAATGGACACTTAGAGTAGTAACTGCAGCGTACTGACTTATGTACCTCTTTCGAGTGCATGCTTCAAGTTATGCAGAAAAAGGAGGCAGGTTGATAATCAAACCATTATGTGGTCGACAGTTTTATGCCTGTAAAAGTTAACTACAAGCGCCTGTTGCTAATGCATAATGATGGGGAGCAACCTGCTCAGGTGTTTGCCAGAGAACTGTGCTTTAAATCATTCCAACTGGGTACACAGAGGGACACTGAACCATCTGGCCTGCTCCACTGTGTTGAATAACACGGTGATCTTTGGGTCATCATGGTTTGTCAGTGCTGTTACACTGCCAAATAAAACCAGCAAGGGTTTAGATATACACACCGGCTTTATAAAGGAGGGTATAATGTAGGGATGCATCATTTAATTACATAATAATCAGGATTGAAGTTTTTGCAATCAATTAAACCTGATTAGATGTCACATTAACAGAGAAGTACCAGCATTAATGCATCAAACCAGACGCTCTCTTTTAACAGATAAAAGTCCTCCCAATCACAGATACCAGCTTGAAACACACTGATTAACCACTTGTAGCCTCAAATATGGATGATTGCTGGTGAGTGCTGCAAATATAATGCCATTGAACGTTTTTACTCCATTTGACAGCGTGCTGTGGTAGGGCTGTTATTATCGAGTGCATTTTTATTTAAGACCAATTTAAATGGGTTTAATTGGACATAACAGTAGACTTTTTATGGAATTATAATTCAGAGAGATGTATCAAATCAGATGTAAAAAAAAAAAAAAAATGAAGGCTGTTTTCTGTCACTTTCAATGTTGAAATGCAATTACAATGTTTTGTTTGTGAAAAATCACCCATGTTTGTGAATATTTGATATACAATTGTGATTATGTTAGCCCAGACTCATCCAATCTGTTTAGATGTTCAAAGTAAGAGCCTGAAGATAAATACATGCATTTGAGTTATCTGATAGTCAGGCTATAATTTACAGTGTCAAAAATCACATGCAGATTTTGTATTCGTGTGGGGTTCAAACAGCACAGTTGGCATTTTAACTGACAAGCTTCCACTAAAAACTAATGAAGGCTTGTTCTCTCACCTCAGGCGATGCAAAGCCTAAATATTCCCAGTCCCACGTTCCGCCAGCAAAACTGCAAGAGAGGAAATTACAGAGATTTTGTCAGTATGAGAATGTCATCAATTGCTGAATTATGATAGCTAGTGAGTGACTCTTGATCTTTTCAAACAGTTCTGTTGCACGCTTTCATTTGTAAGAAACACATTGACACAGTGAGGTTACCTGCGCCTGGGGGCCTCAGGAGAGTCATTGGGGGCCACTCCCCTGGCTACTGAGGCCAGGAACTCCTGTCTCTTCTGCTGCACCAGACACGCCGCACGAATTATCTTGTGCCGCGGCGTCCGCAGATAAGGCCGGTTAACCTTTTGTGCGAGGTCCTCTGTCACCATCTCCAAGTCCGTCTGAGGACAGAAAGACAGATGGCTGAGCGACTTTTCATTTATTTAGGAAACTCAGTAAGTGGGTGATTTTAAGCTAGAAAAACCGAATTTCATGTTTTACTTTCTCTTCAACTGTCTCGAGAAACAATTTGTTCCAAAACAGGGACGTTCAAGGAGAAAGGGACTTTAGAAGAAGTTCTACAAGTGAACTGCTGAAAGGGCTACTGTGTATGCATCTACTTTAAGAATGTATTAGTTTTACACACCTTTAAGAAAGCCCTTATGTAAGACCTATTGGAGCCCTGCTCATTCATTTTACAGGATTTAAAAGGCCAAAACATGAAAGATAGCAGGTAAGTACAGGCTTTGTCTATACCTGTGATCATAAATTATAGAACAATAGATCTTTAACTAAAAGCTGAGGTGTGCAGGTTCAACTGGGGCAGATGGTGAAGATCACAAGATAAAAAGCTTTAGTCCCTGATCTCTAATGTCCCATAATAGACTGGCTGCTGTGAACATTTGTCCTTTTTCTTAATAGTTGAACTGAAACCTGCATAAGCTCGTAGATCTCTTTCTTTGTGCTTTTGGGCTCCAAAAAGAAGCCATAAGGATAAGAGCACTTGAGGATGCGGCGAGTCTTAAGTAGCTCGAGGACCGCGTCTTCAATAAATGTAGTGTCAGGTGGGCCTCCTTCCCCTGGGAGAAAGACAGAGACAGCAAAAGTGAGTATCTGCTTTACTTTCGAAAAAATACATAATTTAATTCAGCCTAAAATTACCTGAAGAATCTCTCCCTAACAGTTTATGAGGGTAAAACAACTTTTGGATAAAAGGTGAAAGTCATGCTTAAATTATGACTCATTCAGATCTGCCTCAGAATACACATCTGATTAAAGAAGATCTATCTGCAAATGTACTGTGTAAACTTTTAATTGAGCCAGACTCATAAACACTGAGTTATGGACATATCCATTCAGCTGGCACACACCCAGTCATGTTAGTAATACCACCGCAATCAAAATCCACTGAAATTTAGACTGAGTGTTGTGTATCACAACAAAACTTGGCTATGCTAAACAGGTTGTAATTGCCTGTACAGATGGGGCTTTGAAGGACTCTAGACAAGCTTATTAACAAAGCACAGCTTTCTCCTAGCTTAGACATGCCTGCTGAATACCAACTAAACCATACCTTGCACTGTTGTGAAAACAATATTAGAACACCATTGTGTTTTATCTCCCCCACCAACTTCCAAAAGCTCAATTTCAGAGGAGTAGATTAAGATGTGTCTGAATGTGTAATAAAGATTGACACTATTGTGGCAAACTGCACACTCACGTCCACTCAGAGCTCGACTGAGCTGCTCCATCTTCTCTTTGGCTGTCTTTAACAAGCGCTGCTCCAGCTATTGAGGAAGACAGAAGCTGTGAGGTTTTATTGTTGAGTAAAAAGCGTTTTGTGAAGACCTGCCCAACCAAACAATGAAGATGATGCCAGAATATGAGGCTAAATAAATAAACAAAGGTGGGAGCAGAAGACTCATAATAAAACAAACCGCAGTATATACAAAAACAAAATTATCCTGTAGATAGAATACAGACAGTACTATCATCATGTTACAGTCACTATATTTACATGCATAGCTTAGTCAGATTGCAGCCATAGTTCGACTATGCTATTCAATCGGACAACTGCAATTGTCCGAGTATACATGCCAGTGAGAAAATCGAATTATTGGCCGAAGCATGTCATACCCCGGTACGATAGGTGGCGCTGTACCCATTTAAACTAGTGATAATCGAACCACCTCTGGCTGACCTCTTAACGTCACCAGCAACAACAAACTCTGCCTCAGCATTCGATAAAGATGGCACACGAAGAGCAAGACGAAGCTACATCTTTGTACATTTCATATATGGTGTACATGATAATTACACAAACTAGATGCACAATGGCGCTCTTGCTTGCAAATATTTCGGAGGAAAGTTGACGCCGCGACCGTCCTTCTTCTTCCGGCTCACAGCAACGTAAAATCTGAATACAATCTGATAGAACGTATACATGCACGAGTAATGCGACTATCAATCGAATAATCTAGGTGTTTTAGTCAGACTAAGGTGTTTACATGCATCTTAAACATCCGATCATAGTCGGACTAACCCAATAATTCGGTTTTCTCAAGTGTTATGTAAACGCACTGGGTGTACAGCATTACAGAGCATGTCCACCTATGAGTTTGTGTGCCAGTTATACACTAGATGACAGGTTCCCACTGGTTACATCCACGACTGTTTGTACACAATGCAAAGCAGACATCAGTGGAGGGCAAAGCCAGGCCTGTTTACCTGATAGCTGTGCTCATGGTTCTTGAAGCGTGTGTAGTAGTGCATGAAACGGTCAAGTTCCTGAAAGCTCTTGTGCTTCTTCTCTGCCTGCAAAACAGTGATGAGACACAAGTCAAAGTCAATAAACTCCTGAGCATTGTATACCCCCACACCGGAGACTGGTTAAGGGCAGTTTAAGTAAGTAAGTGAGTCGTGCCACAGGTGAAATCAGTGTGACTGGGAGGATTGCGAGTGAAAACTGACAATAAACTACTTTTCACCTACTAATGAAGGAAGATGGAATTGACTATGGATGGCTCCAGGGTCAAGAGTCTAGACCAAGCGTTAGTGTGTGTACGTGTGTATATTTGTGGCTTTTCCATCTTGCCTATGTAGGCTCCAAAGCCCTGTTCTCAATGCTTGTGTTCATGTGTAGAGACCCTGGTGATACTATGAGCAAAATTTCATGTTGTATCGAGCCTTCTTCGTGTTTTAAAAATAGCGATTTTGATGCTAGCTAAGGGTGCCCCAGCATTCCATTGAAAATTAGCTTGCACGAAAACGAAACTACGGTAAATCTTAAAAGTGCCTTTTTCGTCGTAATTATGCTTTTACATGAAGGTTTGACTCATACAGTCACAAATAAAGCCTAGGTTGCTTTTTGGCGAGAGTTTCACTTTAAGAGTGTAAATGCACACAAACTTAAGTACTATTCTCGGCTGTTTGCATATGTGTCTATGTTTAGATCGACATACTAATACAGTTCTATAGTACATACTAGTGTTTCAATAAGTTGTGAATGCTAGTGGTTTGTTACACTATCGTCCTTGTTTTTGCACTTTTAACTGAAACTAAAGAAGAAAAGGAGTGTGGGTTGGTTGAAAAATAGATTATCTAGGGCTGAAGAGATAAGCCCCAAGCTGATGGGTTCCTGCCAATTTTAATAAGATTTTATTCATTGGGCGGTGAGACAAAATGTCTCAATCAACTGTATGAACATCTTTATCATTCTGCTGTGGTATTTCATTACTCCTCGATGTGTTGAAAGGAAATCCTCTCATTTTATCCATCAAAGTGTATTAACACATCATAGGGAGTGCTACTGCTTATGTGAAAAAAGATGTACTTGGTGACTCCCGAGGGAGCTGTGTGTTATGTGTGTGTGAACTGCCTCAAGTGATGTCACCTGAGTCAGTGTAGGTTAGGTCTGAAGAGACTACAAGTTTGAAAATGAAAACAAAAATCTGTTCTTACAGATGCTACATTTACATCTACTGGCAACACCCAAATCTCTGACTGAACTGTTTATCTGAAGCATACTGCATTGTGGGTAAAGTAGACAGCAGTTTTTTACATGGAAGAAGATGCAGTGGTAACGCACTACAACTGGCAAGTCTGATCAAATTGGGTATCAGGCAGTTACTTAGTAACGCGTTACTCTAATCTGACAACTTTTTCCAGTAATGAGTAATCTAACGTGTTAACATTTCGGGAGCAGTAATCAGATTAAAGTTATTTATTCAAGTCCCTGTGTGTCTATTATTTTCGTCATTTTCCTCACTAAAATATATATATTTTTGCTTTCTTCTTGCATCTCCGGGAGTGACGTCACGTACGCGACAAATCCCGTTTTTCAGCACGAGGACAACTCACGTGTTGCACCAACGCAGCGACACAAACAATGGAGGGAGGAGAAAAATGTGCATTTTGTCGCTGGAATACAGTCATTATTTTGAGTTAGTGTCAGCTAAAGATGAGAATATTACGGTTCGTTGTACACTCTGTGCTGGTGACAAAGTACTATCAAGCTTCAAAAACACCACGTCAAAGTTGAAGTCGCAGCACAGTAAAGTTTACAGAGCAAGTCCCACCTGGTGGTGTTAAGCAGAGAGCTGCAAGCAAAGCCACGGCCTCGACGTCTGCAAACAACAAAGGCTGTACTTCGTTGCAAAACAAGTAAGCGGGGGAGAGTTTAAGAAATTGGTCGCGCAGTATGTTGTAGAGGAAATGCTGCGCTTAAACACAGTTGAGTCATCCTCGTTTCATACCATAATAAACACGATTCCACAACTATCAATGCGGTGCTGCCTCACAGAACATCTTTTTCTTCCTACCTGGAGAAGGACAGAGATCTGAAGGCCACGCTCAATGCTTATGGAGTGGTCATTACCTGCTGAATGTAACTAATAAAGTAACTTGTAATCTAACTTAGTTACTTTTAAAAACAAGTAATCAGTAGAGTAACTAAGTTACTTTTTAAAGGAGTAGTCAGTAATCAGTAGTTGGCTTACTTTTTCAAGGTAACTGGTATGTTTTACTGTCCAACTCTAGTGTGTGTGTGTGTGTGTGTGTGTGTGTGTGTGTGTGTGTGTGTGTGTGTGTGTGTGTGTGTGTGTGTGTGTGTACCTCCTCAGTCATCTCCTTTGACTGCTCCTCTACCTGCTGTATGACCTCATAACGGGTGCAGCGATAGTAGCCTCCTGTTGATGAGCTGTGCTTTTTCCACTCCTCCAGACAGATCCAGCAAAAGTCATACTTACACTTGAGGGAGAAAACAGAAAGATTAAATTTAATTCTGCTCCAGTCAGTGGCCACATCAAAAACACGATATCAAAATACATACATACCTTAGTGACATGATAAAAGGACATTCTATTGACTAACATTCACTTCCTGAGCTTAACCCTAATCTTTACCCTAGCTTTGTTTACATATACATTTTACAATTGCATTCTAGCACTTTTGTCCAAAGCCACTTACAGTAATTAATACATACATTCATACACTGGTGGTGGTGGCTGCCATGCAATGTGCCGAGGTGCGTTGTTTTAACCCAACCTGACCCTAGCCCACATCCTCACCCTAAAATGAAACCACTGACATCGTGGGGACTTACATTTCGTCCCCAGAAAGTAGATGAGTCCCCACGATGTGACAGTGTCTACAAGTTTATCTCCCCACACCATGAATAATACACACAATTATTCAGGACAGCTGACGTTGTATAACAAGTAATATTCTCTGGCACGGACCTGTAAGGATGTGAAAGCTGAGAAGCATCTGAAAAGCTCAGACAGTCTTATTTAAAGATCTGTTTGTTTATCCTTTCAACTGCTCTCAACATCATAACAGGAACAGAATTACTGGTGAATGATACATTTAAGAGCCCTTAAACTAGGTCTCAAGATATACTTGTCTCAAGATGTCTCAATCTCAGTCTTCTTTCCATCTCTTTTTTTCCTTCTACAAATAGAGTTTTAAAGAAGTGAACCTAGAGAATTCTTGTAGCTGTAGCTGCCACCAGAAGGCACTCAGAAAACATAAGATAAGAGATAAGCAAGTCCCATTGAGTATTGTAGAACAAAACAACAAAACTCTACAGCCACTTCAATCCACAGCCTATTTAGGTGTAAGTGATTTCTCTCTCTGTGACACATAGTACTTCTGTGGGTGACAAGTTAGCTGGGGCAACTCAAAACCCTACAGGCTCAGACCTCAGTTGTCCTAAACACACCATGCCTACATGACGCTTCAGAAAAATCAATACAAAATGAAAGAGTGGGAGGGAGAACGAATGGAAGAACAGACACACAAAATGACAGTGTGTGAATTGGAGGGACTTAAGATAAAAAAGTGTGAAGTCAGACCGGAGGGAAGAAAATGGCAGCGAAAAGACAAAGAAATGTTCCTTGGCAACACTGAGTCCTGTATATCCAAGCAACAGCGGGAAAGCCATTTCTTACCAGGTAATAACAGGTCAAGAGGCTGAGCTTTCAGCGGCCCCTCAGCTTGTGAAAGCTGCCCCATTCAACCCAAACTAATCTCCATCTCTAGTCAGTCTGTTTAACCAGGATAAAGACAGTGAGAATGCTGTCACAGAGACAAAGGAGCCTGGTTGAGCTCCTTTCATGGCCTGCCCTCCAGCGACAGAAACACTTGTCAGGCAACATGACTCTTATGTGATTATCAGTCTCACACTCCCCCTCCACCACTGACTGTCTCAATCACCTCTGTATTACTCTCGCTTGTCCATCTCAATAAGATAGAGGCCTCCGACTAACTGCAGGGCTTATTGGCTGTTTGATGGATTGTTTATGAGCGTGACAGCATCATAACCACCCCTTGTAAAATAACCTTTTATAATGATAGCAAAACTAGGCTGATAGCAGCTTGAATGTGATTAGACATTTTCACTTTCACTATTACATTACAACACCTTTGTGATGGATACCTTCCTCAGGACAAGAGTACTTACTCATTCTGCTCAAGTGTAGAGTGCATGTTATCAGACATTTAACAGAAGAGCTATTCATTCAATCTATTTAATAACAAATTCATCAAAAGTGTTGTGAGATATCTGAAAGTTAAATACGGCGAAACATCACAAGAAACCAAAATACAGCAACAACAAAACAAAAGCTGTTCTACAGGAAACTATTTAATTAGCCACTATCTTAGATCTTTTGTTTCATAAGGCTTCTGAAGTTTAAAGGCAGCTTTTTCACTGAGTCACGGCAACCATCTGTGTGTTTCTAAAATGATACATGTGAACCCACAGCTTCCCTTTTCAAGTTAAAACAATCAAGCACTCAATCTTCGGGGAAACGTTGATGGCTAGAGGACTCAGGGGCTCATCAGACCAATCACAATTCACCCAGTGATGGACCAAAGTGTTGCTTTTAGATGGTGATCAGTGCAAGTTGGATGCTTTATTATGTTACTATGTTTGATGGTGTTTACAGTGTACTTTATATAAAGACACAGACTTAATTGTCCTCTCTTTTTCACACTGAGGACAGAACATAGCAGTGCAAATACTTGTCAGTCATTGCAGCATGTCAATCTTGTAAGCTTTTCTTGACAAATAATGGAAATATTAAATAATAAATAATACTATATTTTTAAAAAGGCAACCATGATGCCAGAAATAGTAGCACGTCACCACTTCTTGGCTGAAGTGTAAATACCCTGTCTGAAAAATAAGTATTTAAACATGAGGCACCCAATTTATTTTTCATGTCTTAATAAAACAGCTTAAATGCTTAAAAATGCTCTAAATATAATTAAGCACCTTACACTTGTCAAAATCTTTTTTGTCAAACTCTTTATTTTTGGGCTATTTTTTGTTTAAGTGTAAACAGCAGTTCACTCTGTCCCGTACACGTGTGTAACACCTGTAGATTGTTCATTCAGATAGTTCTCCCAACCAGAAAACCAGCGACTCATTAATAAGTGAAAACGTGCCGATCAGAATTAACCCGAGATGTGTTAGTAAGACAGGTGTGTGCAACCTCCCATCCTAACTTACCTTAGCACACTGCATGTGGTTGCAGCCCTCGTTTTTCTGTATTGGGGACTTGCAATTGGCGCAGGGTTTGGAGTTCGAGAGCAACCATAAGCAGTTGGCTGCGTCCTCGTAAGCTTCGCTCACACCAGCCACTTCGATGGGAGGAGGGGGAGGTAAACAGAACAAATAAAGGCATAATGAGACAGAATGAGAATGGCTATTACCACAGCCTCTAAACAGACCACTGCAGTGAGTTGGAAATTGTCCTGCCTGACTAATATGTATTGCTTATATAGTTTGCTAACATCTCCCAAGATGCTCGTACCCCCCTACCCCCCACACACAAACAGAGTAATTGGCTATTATCAAAGCACCTCTGATGTGCCGTTTGAAACGCCAAGATAAAACAGAATCTGGGGAAATGGAAGGGGAAGGTGGTTCCACAACAAAATAATTGCTTTTATGTTTTAACTGTCAAATCAGTGAAGTGGCACTTTGGAGCAACACAGGCCATCTTAAATCATCTATTAGATTACCCGACGTCCAATTACCACTTCTAAACATTGCATACTTTCAATGAGTGGGTTGTTCATTTTAATTAATAATTTATCATCAACATGGTGGGTTTTAATTGGCTTAGCGCTAAATTGTTTGTAATTACTGTGGTTGAGTTCCAAGTAATTTAGTTAAAATCAATCCCTTGACTGCAACCCGGAAAAATCTGGGCAATTTTCTGCCATGTAGTTTCACAAAATTTTACTGGTATAAAGACTAAGTTAGGTGCCACTGGAATCAATAAAATACAAATAGACTAGACATAGACTCTACAATTATTCTTTAAAACCATTTCACATTAGATAGAAACAGTATGAAATCAGAAATTCAGCTGTATCTACACATTAGTGTCAATACTCACATTCCTCAGGTTTCATCTCATTTACTTTCTGTAGCCACAACTTCCAGGTCTCACAGTCACATGGCTCATGGGCTTCGCCTTGACACTCCCTGGAATATACACAGACAGATGACAGATTCAATTACCTAGTCAAAGCTCCCATTCTGTCCGTGACTATACATGGAAATTAAGACAAATGATGAACACACAAATCACACAGCGCTGCCAGAGATGCTGTCAAAACCGTCAACCCGTGGCCATATCTGCCTTTCAACCATATGCCTTCTTCGTATCACGGGAACTATAAAAGTCGGACCCATGTTACATCCAGTTCCATTACGTGTCGGTTCTAATTTCATGTCAGCTGAACTGTTGAGTAAACCTGACAAGTGAACCTAACGGCCATTTTCAGGAACTATATAGTGAGGTTAGGTGCAGTGAGGTGTGTAGCCACGGTTGGGGTGGGGTGGAGATTGTGTTGTGCAGGTGAGGGAGCTGTCGGGGCATTCTTCAGGGCTCTGGGAATAATGTTACAAAGGGAAGAAGGTGGAGGACAGCACAGCAACTAGGCCCTCTACCCTTGAGTGGTCGACCAAGTAGTGGTCAAGTAGTGATGGTGTGTACAGACGGAATGAGTGGATACACATGCATTCACGGGCATATATAGTATTATTATACAAATGCTTATATATTTTTGACTTTTTTGTCAATAAAAACAGATGACATTGCTTCATTGAGGACAAATCTGCAAACATATTCCATGATGACAAAACATTTTAACAAAGTATGTGTAGTATGTGTTATAAGTCAAACAAATAGTTCAGCCCTGTAGAAAACATACTTAATATGCATAATATCAAAAACAATCCTATGTCTGATCATTAAATACAAAGCTTGAGATTGAAGGATTTTAGCCTAGCATAGCATAAAGGCTGGCAAATGCCATATCATGAGTATTGTCAGTTTTTTACTAGGAAATCTTTGTCCTCATACTTAGATTTCTTAAACTGCTGTTTGGCAAACTCCAAGCAGGCTATCATGCGCCTTTTACTCTGTCGTGCCTTCCATCTACTCACTCTATCATTTTTGAAATAATCAATGGAGTGCTGTTTTTTAGAGAGATGGTTCACACAGAGCTTCAGAGCACTCTGTTTGAGAGGCCCTTAGATTGTTGGTGGGCGATTACTGACCAGCAGAAGAGGTGGCCTTTGCCACAATCTACAGCAGGTGCCCGAAGGAGGGGAAAGCTAAGAGCATCTGAGCTGGAGGTCCCAGGGCCCTGGGTGTTCAGCCTCACTGCCCTTTCACAACCTGCCACAGGACACCAGCGAATTGCTGGATTGTTCTCCACAAATGCCTGTCAACAAAAGAACCAAAGACAATTTAAATCAGTCAGGAAATCTACATTCTATTGTTCAACTATAGGTATTTTAGGGAGGCTGACTTTAATACACTGATCTCTACCACAAACTAAACTACCAGCACATCTCTACTATTGTCAGTGCTCACTTCCTGTGTGCCATTTCTTGTTATCCAACTGACATCTACATTCAGTGCAAGTCTTTACACTGAATCTTAACGACAGAAGCAGTGTTTACCTCTGAAGGTGGCAAATTAATTTCAATATTATTTGAAGAAGATTCTAAACATCTGTTTGTTGCACATCGCACTACCTTGATGTCAAACTGGAGGTAGCGCTTGTCCATCTCTCTAGACACCACGCTCTCAATAACTTCCACAGGCACAAGTTGGTAGCAGTCAAAGGCCGGGCAGAAGATGTTGTGGGCTTCACCCTCTTGGATCTTTAGATTAAGAAACCTGAGGAGACATTCATACATTGCAGACAGCGATGAGGTATTAAAATTAGGTACACCTAATCTGCAGAATCCACAGGCCGAACCAAAACATGACTTACCCTTCCCAACATCCTCTGCAGAACTCGTGGCCACAGGACATGTCAACAGGTTCCTCAAAGACGGAGATGGAAGACATGCAGATACCACACTGTGACACAAGAGAAAAAAGACACAATCGGTATTACGGCCACAGTACAAATAGTCTAGATTTATAAAGCCTGCTATGAAAGATCATTTTCTGATTTGCAATTCTTAAAACTGTTTCCAAAAGCTCTCCAGAACAATTAATGCTTTATTACATCGCCATCTGAATCTAAATCTTGAGAGTAGGCATGCTCAAAATGTGGTGATGATGGGTGGCCTAATTTTTAATATTCAATGGTGTTACTAGGCAAGGAAAACTATGCCTTAATAAACTGATAAGTCAGTGTGCATACACTACACACAATGGTAGTCTTTGATAAATTAAAAACACTGTGCCAGAGGCCTGCCAAGGTCACAATGATGACGTCACATTAGTATGTGTCTCACAGATTCCTGTTCTGTCATTAGATGTTTTTTTCTCACATTACACAGAAACTTGATACACATAAAAACACAAAAGTGACAATCACATACACACTCTCACACACGCAGGCCTTGTTACAGTGAAAGACTGACCCCAACAAAAGACATAAAGGAGGCAGTGTTCTTCAACAATGTAAGTATTGATTTGTGAAAGAGCAGAATGTGATATAATCAACTGTAACCTTTAAATGGGCCCTTGAGTGGACCCGGTCGATCGGCACAGTGCAGTTCAAGGCATGCCTTTCAGAGCCAGGACAAAAGATACTGTCAGACAAACACAACCTACAATTTCTCATAAGGTAATTGAGAAATCAAGTCTGTCAGCTTCAACTATCATCTATCAACAGTTTAATTCACATACCGACACACACTAGATTGAAATATCCAGGACAAATCTTCACTTATCCAAAAAGATTATGTCTTCTCACACTAAACTTTTCAGAGACTGACAAACTGTCAGATTTCCACCACAGGTAGCAATGTCATTTCAAAAGCTATAAGTCCCTGGTCACCAATATCAGGTGTCAAAAACCATTCTAGAAAATACTCATACATAAGTGCTGTAGAGGGTACTGACTGAACAGATCAACTGTCCATCATGATAGAGACCATATATTCTCAAATACATCTAATAGCAATATGCTTACAGTTAAATTTCAACTTTATTGTTTACCATATTTAGCAATAGAGTTGTCATCAAAAATGTCAAAATATAAGTACATATTCTGAGTTATTGAGACAGTCTGCATACTCCATATCAATACACCCGGACGAGCTGCGCTTTCTCACTCTCCTTTTTCCATCAGCAAGTTGACACACACTGCTCCAGTCCCCACATGCAGGACAGTCTCCTCCTTTTGCATTCATCTATCCTCAGAAGTAAATAACTTACACGCTGTTGTGCTTCACACACAGTCCACAAGACCTGCTATATTTATCTAGAATTAAAAATCACATAATGTTATGCCCTCAATGTGTTTTTTTCTTGTTGCATCGCACAAGGTATCAAGCATGGATATTTTTCAAGGTATTCGAAATTCCAACATTGTGACAACAGTAGTCTGCAGTATTTAATGCTAATATACCGTCAGAAGACAGGACAAACAGCTTTGCCTATCGACCTCCTCTTGGTAAAATTGGTTGCAACCAAATACACTTGAAGGGCAAATCCACCAATTTTACACATACAAGCCTGTTTAAAAAAGGTCTTATAGAATAATACTGAATATGAGAAAAGTTCATATAAAGCCTTTTGTGGTTCCAAAAGTAAAGTAGGCACCAGGTTTTCAAAAGCAGTCCACTGGTCTTGCATTGCACTCCTGCAATTTAACACTGTTGGAATCATTATGGACAGTTTTTTAACACATGAGCAAAATCAACAAAGTAAAACCAGAGATATCTGTTTTATTCGATGCCACAATGCAACTTAGCCAATATGTAACATGACTGGAGGTAATTTATCAAATTACACGGTGCTTCAAAAGGCTTACTTTTTCCACAGTTGCAGCAAAAATACTTTAATGTGTAAAACTGGTGGAGATTCCCTTTAATACATTGGCAAACAGGACAAACATTGGCAGTCTACTACAGTAAGTGCTCCATCTGCCAAGGACACCTCATGTTACCTGGCATGATTTTCATCTTGGTAACTGCTCACAAAGAAGACTGTTCAGGAAATGTCAAGCATGTTTGATATTTATCAAGACATCTCAGACAAGGTCATGATAATAGGAAGGCAATTAAGCAGCATGTACGCTGACCCTTTTGCAGCCGGGGGGTCATAATGGCCTTGTAGACATGCAGATTCTGTAACCACAGCAGTGTGTCCCCTACATTCAAATGGCAGCAGCAGTGCACCGCTATTGAAATCTGACCATCGCTGCTGAGCCGGAGGAGAGGAGGGGGAGAGAGGAGAGTGTATAGAGGGCTGAGTTTTATGTCTGACATTATACCATTTTGCACTATGGACGCTTCATAACTCAATCAGTTAACACACCTGTTATAATAAAAGGTCAGCTCAACAACATCAGGTGAGAACAACCAGTGTCTGCAGTAACAGTTAATGTGGTTTCTCTTATCTTGCAGGGTGTTGGAGAGCTTCAGTTACACCGCTACATTTGGTGTCCTTGAGAAAATTTCATGTAGCTGTCCAAGGTGAAATTTGATTTTCACCCGTGCAGATCGAAATTTTTAGATTAGTTTAAAAGACTGGGTCTTCACATGTCACATGTACGTACTTCATGAGTCTCTCTGCTGCCAGTAGACACATAAAGACTTGGTGATGCCTCATCCGGCTCAGCCGTCTCCTGGATCCACTCACTTTACATATAACTTGTATCAGACTTTCAGTGAATGTAACTTGTAAACTGTGATTTGTTGCTCTTTTCTGTCCGATACCTCCTCTGTGGCTCTTCCTGAGGTTTCTTCCATTGTTTGTTTTTTTACCCTGTTAAAAGGGTCTTTTTTGAGGCAATGCAATTGTGATTTTGGGCTATATAAATAAAATTGATTTGATAAAGAGCTCCCTGACGGAGCACTTTGCAAATGTAAAAAAAAAAAAGAAAAAAACAAGCATGCTTGTGACACCTCTGCTGCTACAACTTCACCCTAGGGGAAACACTGCACAGCTGTAGATAATTGACCTTACCTGAGCTTTTGACAGCACACATCACATGTACATGACTCATGACAGCTGTAGTTGTCACGAGTTCATGAAATCATTTTATCTTTGTGAGAAGATACAAGATTCTCACAATTTACTCTACAGATACTTGATACCTCTTTACCTAAGCCTAAACTTACTGTAGAGTAAAAACAATTAGCATACAGAATTCTGAAAATGTAGCATCTCATCGAGGAGAGGCATGATGAACATGACATTTCAACATTGAACAAACACGTGGAGGTGTAGCAGGGTTTCTGCAGGTTTGAACAAGTCAAATTTAAGACTTTTTAACACCACTTTGAACAAAATTTAAGACCTACATGAAGTTTGAAAAAGTAAGCAAAGGAAATAAAGTCCCCGAATTACTTAAAAAAATAACCAAATTTATTGCCATTCACAGAGCAACTCAAACAATTAAGAATGGAGTGAGTGAGTGTGTCAGGGTTATAATAGTTTTTAAATTTCATTAGATTTTATTCTAATTTGGTTTTTCAGTTTGTTTTTTATTTCAGTTTAGTTTTAATTAGTTTAACAAGTGATTAAGTAGCTTTAGTTTATTTTTTATCTGGGAATTTAATTTAGTTAACTATAATAACCTTGGTGTGTGTGTACATAATAAATATACAAACTTTTTATTTATGTAATTATTTATTCATTATGTACACACACACGCACACACAAAATCCAAAGCACTTCCGCTTTCAACATCTGAGTTGAGCCGAAGAAGGTTTGAATGTCGCTTGACTGTGAGATGCAGAGGCGGCGCAGAGTTCAGGTCGAGCAGACCTGCACAACTTGGACCAGAAACTGGTGACAAAGGTGTACAAAAGTGTGTGATAGCGTGACTTCGCTGGAGACTTTTAGAAGCTAACTGATGTTTTTTCCGATTTTGAGTGTGACACCAGCGCTTTCACACTAAGTGTGCCCAAGTTGAGGGTCCTCTTGCAGAGCGTACACTGCGCTTCAAATTCCATTATTTTACGGCTTTTAACCCACTGAATCTGGTTGTTCAAGCCAACACCGAACTGAAATGGTGAAGTGTACGGCGATAAAGTCCGACCGGGCTGTTGACAAAATGCCACTTTTGTTCCTGATAGTTCAGATGTCCAACCCATGGAGCTGACTGTGAATCTCACCAACACATTTCCCCAAAACAAAAACAAAAAACAACAACAAAAAAGGCAACAACAGAAGCGGTAAATAAACGTACATATTTAGGACCTAACTAAATGTAATATAAGACCTATATACAAAATATGGACATATTTAAGCCTTTTTAAGGATGCGCGGACACCCTGTGTTGTTTAATTACCAATTTCTTATGTTTGACACATAGGCGTATGGTTGCTATTGAATGTTCTTTCCACCTGTTTTTATAGTCACACTCATTTCATACATTAATAGCCTTTTGAAGAAAGTATTTTAAAATTCTCTCATGTTGAGCTTGTCTACACCAAAATTAACAAACCACCTTGGAGTCGAGGAAATCCTCCATCTTTTTATGTTTGTAAGTCCACTGGCATGAATACTAATGTTTGTTAGCAATATAATGCTGGGAAATAATTCAACATTATGCAGAAAGACAGGTGTGGCAGAGAAGATTTAAAGAATTCAACAGAAACACCTTAGGAAATCTGTGGCACCACAGGGACTCAATTTAAATACGTATTAGAACACAGTTTTTGGAGTTATACTGCCAATTACTATTAGTCTGTGAGTTTCCATGCTAGCTTTATCCTTTGCTGCTGTAGCTGCATGCAGCTCCCTGGGGCTACTCATTTCATCTGACGGCTCTTAAGTGAGAAGTACAGGTAAATGATAGACTTCACTTTAATGACATTTTAATCTACCATGTCTGCAACTGCTGTTTAAAGTTTTCTTTTCCTATTAAAAGGGACAGTCCCACAATCAATAATACATGACTTTGATTGGTATCATGGCTTGCAGAGCTTTGAATATATTGCCCATAGACATGTCTGCCTTCTATCAAATATAATCGAACAAGATGGTCCACTACAACTCACACTGAAACAACTTAGAAGGATAAATACTGTAGTATTAAAGATTAGAGGATAAATATGTTTTTTGATTTCGGGGTAAGCCTTAGGCTAACCTAAAATTTAGGAAAACTAACAAGTGTTTGGAGCTAACTGTCTAACTTGGACAAACCTGGACTTCCAACAGTTCAGTGTAACTTGTGCACCTTTCTTCTAATTTGGCTGGTAAAAAGTGACAATCTAAGAATTTCACCCATCCTCTCATTCTATTAATTCAGCAAACATAAGTCAAAGGGAACCCTCACCAGAGAAAACTCTTCATCAGCGGGCATGAGGCTGATTTGGTCTGGGGAGGTGATGGAGGAACGGGTGGTGCGTGGCGTCCGTGGCGAGGGCAAGGTGTCCCAGGCATTGTAGCCACTTGGAGGTGGGTTGGGCATCTGTATCCCTGAGCGTTGGCAGCATTCCTCTGCATTGGTCATCCAGGCCTCTAAAAGCTTCTCTCTGTCCCAATCTGAAGCCAAAAAGTACACGCAGTTAAAGAGAAAGAAACACCATGACATAAAACTAAACAGAGAAGAAAAATTTAAGTAAATGATAAACTTAACGTTTTTAATTAGCAAATGAGGTATAAAGAAAGATATGCTGAGAGAAGGGGAAAGGGAAATTCTCACTCTAAGAGAAGTGTACACTGTAGTTTAAGGTGAGTTCTTATAAAAGTTGGAACATAAAGTCTGAATGGCCCATTGGGTCGGCCTTTTAAACAAAAAAAAAGGCACCTACAATTTTTTTTTACCACTACATTGACTTTAACAAGCCATGTGATGGCCAAGTAACACAAAGCTTCGAAAAAAAATACACTGATCTATATTCTCCGAATTGATCACAAGAGCATAAAAAAGCTGTGTAATATGTGTTAATATCTCATAAATCTTCATAAATGCAGGCCTTTAACCAGCATGGATAAACACTAAAGACAACATGTGACAGAATTTCCATTCAGCTTATTTAATGAGATTCACTTTCAACTCAATTCTCATTTTATCCCCATAAAAAGAGCATACTGTGTTATATTTTTGTAAGAATTGGTAAGCACATTCCTGAGTCTGCCAAAGCCCACACAAATCCCACTTCTGTGGCAACACAACCACCAAAGCCTTTCAAACAGCCAACAACATAGACGTGCTGCCATCTGGTTTTCTGTTGTAGAATAGCTGTTCAATCTCACATTAGCACACAAGAACAGGTTTGAGAGCTTTTGAGTATAAATATTGAATGACTTGTGGACTGTGCCTGAGTCCAAATTTCCTCTGACGAAAAAAGTCCCCTCCTAAAATAAGGAACATGACCCGGTCAACTGTGCAATTAGGCCATTATCAGCCTCAAGACACGTTTCGACACCAATCGAATGCCTCAGACTCTAAATGGCCTCGTTTAGATAATGAATATTGCAACAGTTTCCCCCATCTCCATTCAATTAAAACTCATCAATGAATATGACCCTATCTTAACGCTTTTGGCCATTAAAAAGAGTCTGGAATTAAAAGTCATCACATTTAGTCTAAATGTAAAATATTAGCTGGGAAATACTAACTGTCAGACCGACAGTCCGATTGGCAGGCTGGCAGCTCAGCAGGAAAGAACCAATAATTGTGATAAGACAACTGAAAAAGACTACAATGGAAATATAAAAGTTAGAAAGTCTGAAAATGTGTAAAAGTTTTCACAGGAAATTAATGATGTATCAATTCTTATTCAGCAACTTAACAAAAATCCCTATTAAACACACAGACAGCATTCCCCTGATAGAGGTGAATAAATATAGCAAGAATCTAGGGTCATTCTCTCCTCGTCTGATATGTAGCACACACAGCAAAACAGCCAGTCACTCAGCCCACTGAATTAGTGAATGGGGTATTTAAAGACGGAATATCAACCCCAAACTCTGACACATATTTTGAAGTCCTCGCTAAACAGAATCTAAGCCAAGTTAAATTAGGAGGGGGAAATTATAATTAAAGGCTGCAAATGAAATTACATTGTTTCAAAGATCTGAAGTTTGTCACACACGTTAACTCAGCTGGGTTAAGTGAAGCTTAAGTTTGAGAATTAAAGGCTTAAGGCCAGAAGTTATAGTAATTGGAGCATTACTGGAGTCATTCAGGACGAGTGACTGAAGTCGTTTTACTGATTGAGCCTATTAAAAACATTTGTCTCTTGGATGCATGTATCTACGATTGTTGTGATGACATGACACCATCATAAGTACTGTCAATCATATTTCATATGATCTGAACTGTGTAGACGAGTACATAATGTTTGTTTGTGAATGTAAAATTGTTCTGAGCAGGCACCTTCTGAACTAGTACTATTAATAAGGCTTGTGTTATTGTACATCTTAATGCAAGGTGCAGCCTTACTGTGGACTTGGTTGCAACTGTATGAAAAGCAGAGTCATTTACAATAAATGCTAGGTGTATATGTATCCCAATTTGTAGATGTATCACTGTTTCTTCAGAAAGGACGAGCCCACTGAAATAGCATTTAGAGAATGTGACACTGGTACTCTCCACTTAAAGTCATACAAGTGAAATTCTTTCAGATAATAAAGGCTGTTCACAAATAACCTCTTTGTCTGCAAGGAAATCCCTAGAGTGTAGCATGAAGCGTATGAGACATCGCCCCTCTAATCCCCAATACAAACTAAATCTAAGACAAATCTAACAATAAATGTTTTCTTTACAAGTAAACAGTTGGATAGGGTTTGCTTAAAAAGAATAAGCACTTTGTGGGAACAAGGGAAACAAAATAAAAATTGTTTCAAGATTTTGCAAGTGGATCTCGATACAAAAAGTAGCACTTGTGTATAGCCTTGAATTTTCCTTTTTATCAATTTTGGCATTGTTGTTTTCATTATTATTATTATTATTATTATTATTATTATCATTATTATTATTATTATTATTAAAGTGATCTTGTTCATTATGTGACAAAGGAACCATGGTGAGACACAGAAAAGGACATACAACAACTGGTCTCTTGCCAGAATCAAACCTGGGATGTGCAAAATATATGATATCTGTTTTAGGAACGAGGCCACCAGGACACTGCCTGTGCTGACCATTTTAAGAACAAGCAATTGTGTCTGTGAAAGTTTAATAGTACCATGGGCCCGTAGCAGCGCCTCGGCAGTGAAGAGAGGGGCCTGCAGCATGTCGGCCGTCTCCACTATCAGCATGTCCTTCAACCTCCGAAGATCCTGAGGCCGCAGGCCCTCATAGAGCTAGAGAGGGGGGCATGAGAGAGGAAAAGGATAAAGACACAAGGGGAGGAAAGGAGTATAATAATAAGAGGAGAATAAGAAGGGAGAGAAGGAATGAAAGCATAGAGGCAAAAAATAAAAGGGCAAGTTAGTAGCACAAGTAATGAAACGGGTGAAGGGAACAGAAGAAATTAGGTTGGGAGTTGAAACAAACATTTGGCAAAAAAGAAGAAGAACAGAAGTATTAAAAACATACCAAATATAGACAATTATTGACACATGACTAAGTTGGGTCCAATGAGCTAATGCACTGATGATGATAGGAGTCACATGCCTTATGACAGACTATTACGTGTGATTACTTTGTGTGTTTGTTTGTGTCAAACCAAAGCTGCTTGGTGATGCGTGGGGCTGACCAGAGGCAACACTGGGCTGTAGTGTCTGGTTCTGAGAGAGAACTACAGAGCTATAAACTATATGACTAAAAATTTGCCTCTGTTTATGACCAATCTACCTTAAAGCATTGGGGTTTATTACAGCACTGACAGAGCAGGCGTTAATTGAGATAATAGTACTAATAGTATCTGAGGAGGATTTTATGACAACACTGACCAAAAATGTTAAAGGCTTAATTTTTTAAACAGTTATGGTAGAGATTATGCAGGACTTTGTTCTAAGTAACACCAGTTGAGGGTGACAAACTGAACAAGCTGTATACCCTCTGCTTCTCGGTATGTTATTCCGTACCTCTCTTCGGTCGAGGGCTGCGTACTCTGCCTCTATACCCTCTGCCTCAGGGGCAAGAGAGAAGACCATCTGCGACTCCAGGCACAGGGCCAACTCCTTGTGGTGCTGCTTCTCTGCACAGTCACATGGAGTCTCGCGGCTTTCATTCTCCGCAAACAGGTCCGCTTCCCTCTGCACCAGGAACTGAGCAAGTGAAAACAAGAGGAAAATTTGGCTTTGGAAAACACACTATATGCAGGGACAGCACTAACTCGGTGATCGCAGTCGATGGAAAGGCTATGAACTTTTAGCAGACAAGCTAATTCGGTGCACTAGTATACATTCTGTGATGGTGGTTATTATTTACAGTTTCTCAGTTTTAGGATCCATGAATGGATTATACTTCTGCATCTTAACATACATTTGCAGCATTTCTAAAAGAAGCAGGAAAGAGAAAGCATGCTTTTGACAGTTATTGTTGTACTGCTGAGCACAACAAATTTAATAACTGCATTCTGAAATTACCAATGCTGGAGCCACTTTAGGAAAATTGAATAAATTGTTCTCTCCAGAATGAATATGTAATTTCAGCTTCTGAAACATTTGTCAATTTTATTATATTCTATTCTGCATTTTGCTATATTTTCCAAAGTTCTAAGTAAAGTTTCTCTCTTTCTATCACAACAGACCTGCCCGCATCCCAGCTTTGACATTTGGGTTTGCACATGGTGCAAATTGTATTTCAGGGGAAATTAAAATAAGGAAAGATAGAGACCATCCAGGGATTGGATCACATGATGCCAATCAACATGTATATGTTGTGACCCATGCCTAGTCAGTAGTTATTACTATATTACTATGTTATTACACAGCCACAGCCATGTTAAATGCATGATACAATTAACTTCAGTTAGTTATGAAACTGAATCCCGCTGATAATTTTGGCTGTTCACATTATACACTAAATCCTTCATCATGGTGATTACACAGCTCGGTTATACACAAAATCCATTTCAAAATTACACTCAGTTCTTTGCAAAGGGCAGATACAGAGATAATTTATCTCTGTGACTTTTGTATGTGATGTATCATGCCCCAGGGATTAATAAAAGGGTTCTGTGCAGCACAGAATTTCCCTAAAACTCACAAGGGGGTGGTTTGACCAAATTAAAATAATAGATGTGATCATGTACATAAATTGTTCTTAACCCAGGGGCACAGTTGGATCCAACAAAGAGTACACACCAGCCACTATTCTAGAAATATTTATAGTACGAAAGGGGAAGATATTAAATAATTTGTTAACATCAGGGTTACTCTGGGCCCTTTCATCTTCAAAATGCTCCCTGTCCGAGTGAGGTTTCACTCCAATTTATGGAGCCTTTTGATCTATACCTAAAATGTTATACTTCAGATTTTTTACATTAAATATATAGAGAGACATATAGATATATCCACAGGATTTTGGAATCTCACCTCAACACAAGTCTTCATGCCTGAAGCAGCAGCATAGTGCAGGCAGGTGTTCTTCTTGTTGTCGGTGGCATTGACATCAGCCCTCTCATACTCTCCATGGTCCAGTTTTGCTCCGGTCCATGCCAGGATGACTTGTAGACATTCCGCTCGACGCTGTCTGTCTTCGTATGGCCGTGAGATCCGGGGTTGCAGTGCTCCCTCCGAGGTCAGGATCTGGGGCCCCATGCAGAGAAGGTGCAGAGATGTCTCATTGTGTACATTACGCTTGTTAGGATTCCCATCTTTGCTTAGGAGAAAAAACCTAAAACAATAAAGACAGGGACAGGAATAACAGTTGATTTCAAACATCTGTCATTGGCCCAGAAGTGGTTTTGGCTACTGGCTGGGGAAGGCCAACACATTTTAGTTACATTTTATATCATCTTTGTTCAACAAAGTATTTTTCACATCACAGTTAATAAAATAAAAAGCATTTTATCTTCTGACAAACCAAAAAAAAAGGGCATACGGACATAACCTATATGACCCTTATTTTTATCATGCAAAACTGGTTTCAGTTTGAATGTAATACTCACATATGCATTTTAAATTCTGCATTTAACAATATTTGAAATTAAATACACAGAGGCACACACTAGAAACTCATGTGGAAATGCATATTGCATCTCAGGTAAATTAAAATCCAAATAATACATCAATCCAAGTCTCAGTCTGTCAGATGGAAATTATAATCATCAAAATTAAATCCATCCATCCATCCATCCAGTAATTTATCTTGCTTCCACTTCATTTTGCTATTGCCCAGCGGACATTTCACTTTTAGTCAGGGAAGAAGTGTAAAATTAAGCAAGCATCGCATTAGCAGGGAAACTAGGGGCCTGAGGAGTGAAGGGCCTGAGAGGAGTAAAGATGAAAACAGGCAAGGTTGGTAGCTCGTGGGATGGGAAGCTCTTGGAGCCCCTTCCTATTCCGTCCCAGCATGTTGCATTCCTGAGAGCTGCTAACAGATGGCTATGTGGAGAGACAGATGGGACGTATAGAGACAAAACATGAACATTTTTCTCATACGATGCAGCAATATAGCACCAAATAGGACCAGTTGATCAGTAACAGTGCACAAAGAAATTTGATATCTGAGTAGGCGCCATAAGAACATAAGAAATCAATTAATAATAATCAAATTAATGAATCAGCTCCTGCATATCAAAAAGCTGTAGCTCAACAAACTGGTCTCTCATCTACCAACGCTTGGATATCTGTTTTTCCCCTTACCGACAGCAGACAATCCAAAAATAAGCCACTCTGAGTGTGTACATTCTGTCTGCTTGCTTCCTTGTTTGTTTGATTTTATCTGAGCCACATCCTGACCTGAGTAGGCGTGTCATGGCGTGCCGGGCAGCATAGTGCAGTGGAGTGTTGTGCTGGTAGGACTCTCCATATGTAGCGTTGGGATCCAGAGCCTCCTTGAACTGCTGGTTGCTCTCATACAGATGGCAGGCCAGCAACTCATCTCCATTGATGAGAGCCTTGCGGAACTTGGTCGCTGTGTTCCCCATCTCTTCCCCTGACGTAGGCTCAAGCTCTGACTGACACCGCAGTCGTTTAATTCGTCTTCAATCTGTTCAAGTCCAACAGGCTGGCATACTGAATGTCCTAAAGAAAAGAAAAATAATTGGAGTCAAATTCCTTTATGGCAATGTCCAAGTCCAACGAGGCCTTGATAACTAAAGAAAAAAGGTGTCTGAGCTTGTCTGTCATACGAACTCAAACTGATTCTCCCAATAAACCAGACATATTGTCACAAGTCTTCAAAAAAAAAAGCAGCCCTGCGCCACAAGAGCATATATTGCTTCCGCTCCCTCTAAATCACAAGGGTGAGAGTTGCATCTCCAAGGATGCTCAGCCTGCTCTGCCCCAAGCCCCTGTGTCAGCATCACCACTGCACTGTAAACCACCTCCCTGTGTTTCTCTTTTTATTTTTTTGTTTTGAATAACTAAACATGGGGCCAACAAAGCTCAAACAGTGAGAAGGACAAGACTTCCTCTGGCATCACCAGGAGCTTCCGCCTCTCCTTGCCAATGCTGTCCGTCCCACTGAGGCCAGGAGCCATTGTGAAGCGAGATATCGTCAACTCAAGAGCAACATGCAGAGCGTCAGCATTTCGCTTCCACCAGAGCACCATATGGTCATGCCTGTTTGTGCAATATGATGCTTTATGTATTTTTGGTCAACGAAAGCACAAACCACCAGAGCACAAGATGGTCCCCTACTTCATGATCATCGCTGTATTCATATTTCATTTTCACCACCCTGCAAATCCTTTGCAAATGATGCCTTGGTTTTTTTGCAGATTATACGAGAAGAGTAAAGACTGTGGATGGATCTGACTCACTCATCTAATCTTTACACAATATCATTAATCTAAATCTACATAAGCGTCATCGTGTGTGTGCCTAATAGGAATGTAAAAGGAGGGAATACCAGGAAATTTGTCTTTTTCATGGAAAAAGGGTTACTCACTGCCATTTGAGGATTTTTCCTCATAACAAAACAAGAATACAAGTACAAGAATGTACAGAATAAGTAGCAGAGGATAAAATAAACAAACAAAATAAACACAGACATGCACACATGAATGTAAATAGCAGAGCTGCAACAACTAGACGTTTCAATCAGTTAGTCGACTGGAAGAAAATTCATTGTCAACTATTTTGATAATCAATTGATCAGATGTTCAGTCATTTTCAGGCAAAAATGTCAAACATTTGCAGTTCCATCTTTTTAAGTGTATGGATTTCGGATTTTTTTTGTCATTTATGATAGTCAATGAAGAATCTTTGAGCTTTGGACAGATAAATTGGTCAAATGACATGATTATAAGAGGTCTATGAAGTTTTAATGAGCATTTTTCCTAATCTCTTTACATTCTATAGTCTAAACAATTAAAAATTAAAGTAATTGTTATTATTATTGTTGCTAATCCTTACCTTAACACATTCAGCTGCCAGTAAAATCGGCACATGACTGCAGTCTAATACGACAGCCATGACATAACTCTCCTTTAAAAGGTTATAATGTTCAGTTTCTGCTGAAACGGTTTAATAATAAAGTTACGAGGTAGCTTTATGCCACGAGAAACATATATTCATTGACTTTAAAATATGACCATAATAACACTATCATGTTCAACTTTTTAGGAAGACCTGTGAGAGAAGCCCTCCATCGTGGGATGGAGGTAAGTGGAACAGAGGCTGGACCGGAGTGGAGTGGGACAACGACTCCTGTAACAACTTGTAATAAGTCAGTTTACATGCATCATTTGTCATTTGTTCAATATTCAGCCAACATAAATAGTACACTTATATGTGAATCAAATTGTTAATCTATTGCCAATATTAGAATAGGACATAAACCACCCACTATTGCAATAGGGGCCATACACACACACACCTTTGACACTTTGACTGCATCACTAAATCTGTGTCAGGCTTGCTCCATGCGACAGCTTCAAAACAACACAGTCAGGGGGAAAGCCAGACCATGTCCCACCTTGCTGACCACTTGTAAACACCTTATCTTGGATTATGTAACCTCACAGCTGGTAACACATAGTTATTACTCTCTAAATGTCCAACTTATTAACCTGTCTGACAATAGTTAACGACACTTGTTAACGACAGCGCCACAAACACGTAACTACAACCTAGCTACCTGCCAGAATCAGCTAAGGATCTAAAGATGTGAACAGTTTGTGTCCGTAGCTTGCCACTTGTCACCAAACTCCTCCATGCAGGCCTTTCCCCATGCTGTGTGCTGTTTACCGTCCTCGCTAGCTCAAGCCGACTGCACTGGGCTGTGTTAATGAGCAGTCCGCGACAAGGCTTTGTTACATTTCTGCTTCATGAAAACATTCAGCAGCCAACTGACCTTAGATAACGCGAGCGGCACGCCATTCCTTCTATCGGCAGGGTTTGTGTTAAGCACAAAACACAACCCTGCTTGCTAGCTGTGTTATTCAAAAACATAAAAACATCATGACGCTACCATCTGCGTTGGTTAGACGTCAGTGCATACGCTAGCGGGTCAGCTAGCAAGCGAGCAGCGCTGCTAGCCAACTTAGCTAGCACAGTTGGTAAACTCACAGTAAACAATGAGTAACAAGTACTCAGACTTACACAGATGGCACATCTCGCTGTTGAAGAGCCGCTCTTGTGAATTCACTGCCAACTCGTCGGCGCAATAAACCGAGGCTTGTTCTTGTTAAGTGAGGCGGTCCATTAATAATGTGCGCTCAGCTCGGAGCAGTGATGTTGTTCATGTCAACTCTCCGCTGACTCTCTGCTGACTGCTACATGGCCGGGTTGCCAGGTTTCAGCACAACCCACCGAACTGGCGGTCAAGAACATGGCTTATTATTTGGGGTAGTATAGGCTGTGTGTGTGTGTGTGTGTGTGTGTGTGTGTGTGTGTGTGTGTGTGTGTGCGTGCGTGTGTGTGTGTGTATGCGCGCGCGTGCGTGAGTGTGATCGCGCTGAACTTAATACTAACACACACACACGTCAGTTGCTCAGTTTTAACGTTGTCATATTTCTGGACTGATGACGTGCACTGGTCAGCTAAGTAAGTGCATAATTTGTGTTTTCTTTGCGCGTCACTAATCTTTCCCCGACGCAGCATCTGAATTGTGTTTATCTGTGACGCAATACGACAACATGCAGGAAATACTATCTAGAGCCGCAATAATCGATCGGTATATCGATTAGTTGTCGAATATTCTGATATATTCTGAGTTGTTTTGTTTTTAATCAGAGTGGCCTTATTCCAGCTTTTAAATGTGAATATGTGTCATTTCTTTAGGCTACTTGTTCTATGAAAGTAAACTCAGTGTCTCTGGATTGTGGACAAAACGACACATAAGTCATCATTGTCAGCTCTGGGAAACACTGATCAACATGTTTCACCATTTTCTGACCAAACAAATAATCGATTGATCAAGGAAATAATCAACGGATTGATTGACGAGGAAAGTAAGTAGTCAGAATGTTGGTGAGCAAACAGAATGTAAGTTAAGTTAGTGATGACAGAAACTTATTTGGATTTGAGACTGTTAGGATCCAATTGTTGAATAAAAGAGATTTAATTCAGTGTTATATGCACCCAATCGCCATCTCAACTCAACAGGCTTCTGTAGTGACTGATCTGGAAGCTGCAAGTACAATAAGATGCCACTAGAGTGCGACAGAGTCCACAAAACAAATAATGCTTTTCTCCAGACATGAAGTTGTGCTTTTTTTTTAATCCCTTGAACAGTCGATTCTTGATCTGACTTTCGTCGGTTTACATTTTGCATCTGTTGTACATAAAAAAAAAGGGACAAAACTACAATGCAGATTGTGGGTCAGCTGAATTTGTGACTCAACACCCCATCCTGTGCATGTTGTAGTTCTCATGTGTGTAAGCACTGAACGTTGCGAGTATTCACAGACAATCTTTAACAGGTTGATTCATAAATCAAAAATGCTCATATGAAACTTAGCCTGTCATGTATAAAGTATCCAAACATGGACCAAAGTGTCTTTCCATGAAATAACCACCCAGATACTAAATAGAACACATAATGCCTTTTATTATCAAATATCTGAACATCGCCATGAAGGTATATACAGCAAATGATCACACATTTATGAGTGCACGAATGTAATATCAACAATAAATAATCTGTAAACACATCACCTCAGTGTGGAGGCCGTACAGCAATGTATGCACTTGACACATACATAGAGCTGTTCAAAGAAATGGGGCAATTTAAACAAATGCTTTGGCACTTTCAAAATTCAAAATACAGAGATACAGGGGTGTTCAAACAATAAATAGTCCATCAGATGGAATAAATCAAAGTCTCAGGCTGCTAATGCGTATTGTGTGACACGTGCCCCAATGACTTGATGTCATTATTTCAATGTGTCCTTGAAGTGTCCTACGTCAGAAAAAAAAAAAAAAAGGAAGGAGAACATTTATCACCACCAAGACAAATTCTGGATGTGCACACAACAACAAAAAGCGAAATAATATCTCTCGTTCACGGTTGTAGATGAAAACAACCAAAGGGTCAAAATGAGTTACAAAACATTGGAGAGAGAACACATTCAGTGGTTTGTGTAAAAGGAATAGTAAGCTGCCATGCCTTTGGATGAGGGGGCTTCTTTGCTATACGGGCTACCGTTGGTGGCAGCCGAGGCCAAGTCCTCACATTTGATGTCAGCCGGCGAGTCCTCTGTGCTGGGACCGTTAAGAGACAAGCGCCTTCGTTTGCAGGCCGTGGAATAAGAATCAGCCTTCTCTAGAGACAGGGCTGATGGCTGGGCCTCTGTCCAGGAGGAGATCAGGCCTCCGCTGCCGTTCACCTCCTCTTCTATCTGTGGTTTGACTTTGTTTGAGTTTTCTGGGAAACCAGCAGTGGGACTGGGCCTGGGAGACCAAGGCAGGCTGGGGGTAACCTTTCTCTGGTACGCTGCTCTGGACCCCCACCCTGCAGACATGGTGGTGAAAGGAGAGTCTGGGTAGTAGCTGAGAGCATGAGATGTTTGCATCGAGAGGGATTTGATGCCATAAGGCAGCAGGGAGCTCGAGTAGTCCCCCTCATAGGGTGTGAGATCGAGCTTGTTGCTGGTGCTAGTGCCGTTTCCCCCTTGCTGCATGGAGGTGACAAACCACCTCTGTGAAGCTCCGTCTTCTGCCTGAGGTGAGAGGAGGCTGTTAGTCTGCGGCACTGCTCGCTCGCTGTTGTAGAAGCGATTCTGAGGGAGGTTGTTGACAAATTGGTCCTGGAAGAGGGGCTGCATGGCGTAGCGGGCGCTGGGGACAATCTGGTGGGCCCGGGGAGAGTCGGTTGGAGACGGGGTGAGGCGGTCATGCTCTGGAGCTGTGTACATCCTGGAACAAGAATAAAAATGCATGTACTTGTGAACCTGAGGTCAAGGAAGGTCATTTAAAAAAAAAAAGGGGGTGTGAAAATGTCTTTCAGAATGAGTGTACACACACACACACACACACACACGCAAGGCATTCTTACTTTGGTAAATTAAGAAGGATCATTGCAACATAGTATGACTGCTGATGCAATCGATGCTTATAATCATTCTTCTGTTGTTTATGCTGAATGTAGGACGAGGGGAGCAATGCACGACGATGAAATAGAATACTCACGAATCATAATTGTCTCTGAAGCCTTTGGCAAAAGGGTTGTGATCGATTTTCAGCTGCGTGATCTGGAACATAGAAACATGGAAGAATGCTTTGTGAAGATGCAGATGGAACAAATGAAGAGAAGCGCCATACATTTACACAAATATTAACCACGTGCATGTTGAAGGTAATAGACCGTTGAAAATGACTGTGCAATCCTGTTGAATGCCTTTAAGTGGCTAGAAAATCCAAATGGAATCACAATGAGATAACATGCTAATCTATACTGCATAAAAAGACATTTGTCTGAGTACATAACAATATATAGAGGCCTGTGGATTAAAACCATGTGGTGGCACAGTGCTTACATCAGTGTTCTGGTAGGCAGTGACAGCTATGAACTGGGTCTCTGGAAAGTTGAAGCTCTGAGTCTTTACGTCATTGCCAATGTCCTCCACCCCATCCTCCGTCACCTCCACGATGTGCAGCCTCGGCTGGTACTTGTGCAGCGACTGCAGGACAACCATCTGCACAAAAGAAATCACCCATTAGTTAAATATATTAAATATATATATATTTTAATTTTAACTTGTGCAATTTGTGTAAATTGGTTACATTTCTGC
>CAEMYA010000161.1:1142952-1164858 GCA_903131615.1 Diplodus sargus
AGGCACTGATGCCCGATGATGGTTGTTGTTCTGTTCCACGTCGTCCAGACACTGGATTGGAACTGTTGAGGCAGCTGGAGAAAGAGGGAGGGATAGAGGGGAGGGGGCAGAGGGAGGAGAGATGAAGGAAACAAGACAGGAGAAGGTTAGACGTGGTTGCAATAAATGAGTCTGAGCTGCAGCATCAGTATCAATATCTGCACTTTGATTCGAAGGTAGATTTTTTTTTAAACAGGATTTTGTCAAGCCCATTAGCCGATGATTACATTTTCATCAACGACATGGCTTTAACAGTGGGCCAAGAGACACCACGCCATCCATCAGGGGGAGTGCTGAAACTTGTCCACTGCCAAAAGCTAACACTGGATGCTCAGTGAGAAAATCAGCTTCTCTTTACTTATCATTGGATCACATATCACCTGATTCACATACATATTTTTGTTGATTTTATACTACATTTCATTGAGGGAAAGTTCTTGTACGGCTGAGATGAATGCGTTTTAATATTTTCCTCTGTGAAGTAAGATTTTTAATATTTCGAGTATGGTTCCATTCGAATGCACTTTAAGTGCAAATCTAGACGCATTAATGGAGAACGAAATAATGATAATTCATAGAAATGTGGGCAATTGGCATTAAATTAACTGCCAAGTTTGGTCGACATACATCAGCATTATTAAGAGCTATATGTCAAAAAATGAAAACCACTTAACATTTACTTCTCAGCTTTCAATTAATCTCTACCACCTACTTTAAACTGACAAAAGGACAATCAATTGGGATATTCGTAAGACTGGAGATAAAATTAATTTCACTCGTTTTTTCTTTGTGCAAGGCGGTGAGAAGTGTGTGCGAAAAAGTGATTTGTTCTTTCAGCTACATCACGTCTATCTGCAGCATCAATGAAGCCATTTTCTCTTTCCCGCAATAGCTGCGCGGTCTCTTTTTGTGTTTGCTGCAATCACACCGTTGTACTTAATTCTGCTCTTTTTTTTTTACACGTGGATTAAACTTAGATTTCTTAAGAGATTTCAAAATTCCAAAGGTGGGCTCAACGGAGCCTTCTGATCCCTGAACAGGTGATAAGCCTCGCCGAGTGAAAACAGACAAGCGAGGTTAAATCTCCCGCCAACGCGGCGGGACTGTCGTACACTGCACATTAAAAAACCTCTGCGCCATGTAAACATCGCTGCATGTGAATCAGTAAATATCCAAAATAATAATTGGGTTGTTTTTTTTTGTTCAACAGAACAGAGCATATCCATACACAAATCAGATGTCCTAATCTCACACACACATCATTGCTTTGCTATCAAATCATCACCTTGAGCAAGTAATAAAAGTTTAAATGAGTCTCTCCTCCAGCTCTTTTCCCCTACCTCTCTCCATCCACACATCATCTCTCCATCCATCCCTCCCTGCTACTCTTCCATGAGAGGGTCTCCTGAGTCTAGGATTTGAATAAAAGTGATTCCAAAGGAGGAACATTAGAAGAATACAGATGCACAATGTGATTGAATAAATACATAGCTCACTCTCCTCCCCCTCCCCCGTCCCATCTCCCTTTCTTTGCCACTCCCGCCTTCCTTATTTCTCTCCATCTGTCTCATCTAAGTTACAGGATTACCCTCTTATTCAGTGGAATAAATAGGCCAAGATTTATTTTCTTGCCATATTTCGTTCTAATTTTCACCTCCTAGTCTCCTCTTCTCACACTCCGGGGGGAATTGACAACAGAGGTAATCTCTCCCGGGGTAGAATACATCATCACAGAGGGACTGGAGAGGAGGGACAGACCATTTCATGATGTCCTTTATCAAAGTGTTTTGAGTACTTTGATAATATCCACAGTCTTATCACACCCTTATACAAATCGCAACAAGGAGCAGCAGGAGAAATCTTATCAGCGAGCAGCAGTTCTTCAGAAAAGCCTTCCCTCAACTGAAGAGAGGCAGTAGTAAACCTCCCTCTTTCGTCTTAATGTTAGCCACGTTAGCTCATAAGCAGGGCAGCAAGGCTTGAATCTCAGCCGCTACACCTGAAGCGCACAGAAATCTGACACTACCTGACACTTGGATTAAAGCCACGTTTTTAAATGTCAGATTGGTTAAATATGCTGACACTTGTCACTCCTGCAGGTTGAAGATGAAAATGGGCCGTACCGTCTCTGACTGTAGTTTGTAACTTAAATTGTATCATTTCCCCTTTGTAATCTTAAAATATTACTCTAACTATAGGTATTATTGACGAAGTAAAGTTTATTTTTTAAATGGGGAACAGACAGCTTCTCTAGAGATCAGAATGAGAAGCTTAAGTGATGAATACAACCCAGATTCCAGAAAATTTACGACACTGTGTAAAACGTCAATAAAAACTGAACGCAATCCTTTATGTGATCATGCGTATCACAGAGTGGCGAACCTCGCCCCACCCGTGCTTGTGAACCTCTGATCCTGTCGAGGATGCCTCTGCCATACCCGATCATGATTATGTCGCCTGTTACCAGTTAACTGTAAATTAACCTGTGGAGAGTTACAAACAGGTGTATTCAGCGTATTCCTTCGCGGCCTTGTGTTGCCCCTGTCCCAACTTGTTTGAAATGCGTTTCTGGCATCTAATTCAGAATACGCAGATATTTACTAAAATCTGTTATTGATGAGAAAGCTGACAAGATCAAACATGACATATACTGGCTTGCTAAAGGGATGTGAAAATAATCGCATTCCGTCTCATTTATTTATGTTTTACACAGGGTACCAACTTTTTGGAAATCAGGCCAAATACAGAAATGCAAAAGATACAGGTAAAGCTGAACTCGTGAATGTGTGTCAAGTTCAAAAATATTTAAGTATTTTGTATGAGAAAAATACGTGCAAATTAAAATATTAAGGCAAATACACGGGATAAGGCCTGAAAATGAAACTAAAGGAAAATAATTACCCGGGCCCTAAGGCGAAAGCAGAATTGCCACTTGATTTTCAAGTAGTCTGAACCACATAAGGAACTTTTCAAGGCTGCGCTCACTGCATCTCAGTGGTAACCTTCTGTATAAATATTCACTATAGGGGAATGAATGATGGTCCCCCTGCTGTATGTGCTGGAGCCGAGGAGGTGTGAAAAGACAGAAGGGGGGGCAGTTCTGGCGGGTAATCACATATACTGTCACAAACACAGAAACTAAAGATGGAATGATTTGTATCAAAATATACACAGACAATAACACAACCCAGAGCGCGCCCTTGTGTTTGTGTGTGTGTGCCTCACCTTGTCTTGAATCACTGATGAGTGGCCTGAGTTTCCTAATCAGGCCTGTTTGGTGTTTCAGCTCTGAGTGGAGACGAGTGACCTCGCAGTGCAAAGCCTCGTACGTCTGCTGCATGCTCCTCTCGCTGCTGAAGGACGGGACATTTCGTTTAAACATCAAAATAATTTAAAAGGAACTTGCGGTTGTGGTTAGAAATATCCAACTGTCAGACAGGATCTCATATACATACTCATGCAGTTATTGCATTTATGCAAAAAGACATTTTGTGTGCATGTACACTTTTCTTAAAGTCAAAGCAATGTTGAATTTCCCCGTTTTGTTGAATTTCCAAGGTGTAAAACCGACAAATTTGAAATGAATTTGATTGGAATACGCAAACCCTTATATATTAAGCAACTTGCAGAAATTGCTATAGAGGCATGAGTTCTACAGGTGTTGAGCAAATTCACTTAACAGCAGAGGTTACAGATGATGCCATTCTAAACTGTAACGGCGCATTAAATGCCAAATCAACCAGCAGCAGCAGCAGCAGCAGCACTACTACAGACCGACGACACAGTAAGAATAAATACATTTAAAAAATAAAAGCGGTAGTACTTCAGGCAACACCAACAAACTGTCCTATCCACACCTCGTGTTAAGATGCAAAATCTCATCAACACTTTGCCTTAAATTCAAACACCTGCCTAAAACGGCAAAAGAAACACAAGGGGAAAAACTGTGGGGTAAAAGTGAAGCCTTTTGTGCCGCCAAAAACTAACACCATCTGCAAAACTGCTGACACGTGAAACAATTACAACGCATCGCAAATTGAATTTTCGTCATGAAATGTGAGGAGATGCTGATTTGAGGGAGATTATCTTTACTGACAAAGTAGATTGAGGGCTGCTGTATGTGCTGCAGAATAGACTTTGTAAACATTGCAACCCTGGAGTGCAAATTTAAAACCAGTTCTAATGGACGCAAGTGTTGAGGGCTTAGCAGCAGCTGATCAGGACTGAGAGCCGAGGTTCTTCTCAGGTTATCTGCATTTCACTGGCTGTGTGCAGGCTTTATGATGTATAACGCTGCACCCTCCTCTAGTGGCCAGAAGGCACAATTACACCATCAGCAGACACCATGTGTAACATGCAGCACAACTGTCTAACCAGGCAGAGAAATGAAGATTATTCTTATTTTCTAGGAAGCAACTGAAACATTTTAAATGCGGTGCGATGTGAAAACTGTCAGAGGCTTATAAACTGTGTTTGAAATATGATAAGTCGTGATCTTTGTTGCACGTGCAGTTGAAAACATTGATTGGGAACGTCTTCCATTTGTTGTGTTTAAGTGCACTTGGGAGGCACTCGCACACATTCACGAGCTGTCTTGTCAGAAAATTAGAACAAACAAACAATACATTTACGTAAACCTTTTTGAAAGGGATAATGTGAATCCTGTAGCTTGTTGTGCAGCATCTGACTTTTCTCTGCATTAGGGGTAAATACATTCAAACTGATACTGATGTTTATTTGTTGTGAGCATCACCAACTAAAGGAAAAATATTGTATTTCCTTTTTTGTCATTTTTGGTTACTGAAACAAGGGCTGGGCACTGAATCAACAGTCGCTCTCTGATGATATTCATAAAACACGATACCTTGCTTTGTACTGTGCGTCACAGGTCTGGTCCGAGTCTGGTCCGTTAAGGCCATGTGGTTCCTCCTAAAAACAGAGTTCGGTTAGGCCAAGTTGAGTGGAGGTGGTGTCAGAAGTTTAGTTTTTCTATTTTAAAATAACTCAGAACTCATCTGCTCCGCTTCAACTCATGCTCTCTTTTCATCCTTCGGCAATCGTTTTTTTTGTACTGTTTAAGCTTCAGCACATCCACCCCTTCCCCTCTTCAAGTCCAACTTCTCCAACCGTTTCTCAATGTCGCCTCACCTCGCTGTGCCCAAACGCCTCTCCTCCGTGCCATTTCCTCTCTCATAGTTATGCCACACCTCTCTAGGAGTCTGCCGTCTATCGGCGCTGCTCTCCCCAGCCCCTCTTATCTTTCCCCCCCCGTCCTCCTTTATCCGTTATCTTCTCCTGTCTTTTCGGCTCCGTCTTCCCACCTTCACTTACCCCACCTCTCTCCAGCAGTCTGCCGTTTTCCAGTGTCACCCTGTTCAGCTCCTCCTGCAGTTTGTGGATCTTTAGCTCAGTGCTGACCCTGTCCACCTGCCAGTAGTCCTGAGGGCTGTTCAGGCTTTTCATCACTGCACACACACGACAAAAAAAAGTCACATTGTTGCCATGGATGAGGGAATAAATGTTAAAACTTCACACTTTCTGCAGAACTGGCTCACTTTTAAATGTTAGTAGGTGAAAGTAGGGCTGGGCGATATGGCCTCAAATCAATAGCACGATATATTGAGCAATTCACCTCGATAACGATAAATGAACGATAAGTAACCCCCCCGCCCGCACCTAAAAAAGAGGAAAAAAAATCCTGTGTATTTACAGAAATGCCACTTTAAAGGACTTTTTATTTAGTAGTTAAGAACAACTGATGAGCACACGATTGAACTGCTGAAAAGCACAGATTACTTGAAATGACAACAACTGAACAAGTTTAAAAGTATAAAATATACAGTCCCTTATAAACAAATTCTAAGCTTCTCGCTTTTTTTATTTCTTCGAATTGAATCACGTGGTTGTACTGCAGGTGGTGGAAGAGGTTGGATGTAAATAAATAAACATTTTGAGGACTTCAGAATCAGAATCCAAGACATGAGACAAAATAGTGGAGAAGTTGACATTGCTGCTTAATAATATGTTAACCTCTTGAGCATTAGACAACTTTTTTTACCATTATTTTCTTTATCATTATATATTTTTGATAGACACATAATCTGTTTCAGAAGTCAGTGGGTCACATGACATGGAAGCTATTGAGAAAAAAAAAAATCAAGATTTTTGCATATTAATATTCATATAAAATAGAGGAAGCACTAAAGTACAATAAACATAGTTGTGTCTCATTCGTCCAGTTTACTAATACAATCTGCTGCTGGAGTCACTGGGCCCCATGACATGGAAGATATTTAAAGAACTGCAATTATTTTGTATTAATATATTTATGCTAAGTAATTTGATGACAGTCCCTAAATCAGTCAGCGATTCAGTGCCATGTTCTGGGAGGTGAGCTAACCGTCCTCCTGCTGCTCACACTGGGTGAACCTCAGTAAAGTTGCGGCTGGACCCGAGTAGAGCTTAGAATCAAGCCCGACCCGAGCCCGTGCACGTTGTGTCCGAGCCCGGCCCGACACACTGAATGTAGTTATGAGCCCGAGACCGATTTAAACCCGACAACTGTTTAATACATGGGCTGTTATAACTGACGTTCTCGATTACAACATGCTCCATGTTGCACTTAAGCTACACAATCAGTGATGCCGGCAACACGTTACTAGTTTTGTCATTTTCCTTAGTAAAAATATATTTTTTGCTTTCTTCTTGCGTCTCGGGGAGTGACGTCACGTACGCGAGAAGTCACGTTTTCCAGCATGAGGTCACTCACGTGTCAGACCACGCAGAGACACAAATGCAAACAACAATGGAGGGAGACAAACACAAATGCTTGATCAATGGACCGCCCGGCCGAAGACAGTGGCCTGTTGCAGCCTTTGAACGCAGCATCATTACACAAACTGTCCGTGACTCACAGCGAGAGTGGGTACACTTGATTACTAACCTGGCATAGCTGGTGTTGCATCGGCGGGCGGAGTTTGCCATCAAATTAATGTAAAATAAGCACATACGCTGGGTAGATTAATCAAGTGGACCTAACATGTCCCCCTGTCCTTAGTGGATGTTACGCCTATGACACCGAATATACCGACATGGCCAAAATGACGTCGGTTATCGTCGCAAATTTCGGTATCGGTAAATTTTCGGTTTATCGCCCAGGCCTAGGTGAAAGCATTGATGTTTTCCATTCAGTATAAAATACATGTCATTATAATTGTCACTTCAATGACCTTTACCGTATATGATTTTAATCTCAACGAGTCAGATACTTGATAAGATAAACGGTTAAACACAATACATTCGAGTAAAATACACTGAAAGTAGCAAAAGTAAAATAGTTTGTTTTGTAGTTGCCCTTCTCAAAATGTTTTATACGGACCGTGTTGCACAAAGTAACTTTTTAGCCAAGTTAAATTAGACCCTGACCAATGTCTCAGTCAACCAAATGAATAGGCTGTTATAGGCTTATTTCAGATATTTAATTGTATTTTAAAAAAGGTTTCATATCGGCATATACTGGACAAGATATATGCTAATAAGATTTTTTTTTTTTTTTTACATAACGCAGACATAAAGTCCCTGGGGTATTTTGTTTTATTGCCCTGATTTGCCCTGAATTTTGTATTCCCCAATATCGGTACTGACATCAGTCGGGCTCCAATTCATATACTTTCAGCTAGTTAAAGCTACAGAAATCATCATGTTGTATTGTAAGTTTATTTGTATATTCTTTACTCCATTTTGAGAGAAACCCTTACAACAGACAGCTACACACAGACAGCACAAAACAATGTACAACATTCCCCTCTGAAATTTAGTGGAATACAAGGATGAGACAGTGTTAAAAGTATCTCAAGATTGTACTCGAGTAAACAGAATTACTACATAGGTAATTCAAATTTGACACAGTGCAGTATCTGCTTTGCCACATGCACGTTCACACAGCGACTGAAGTACTGCTGGTATAAAGAGAAGAAATGCAACGCTGGTCGCTCTCTACCTGTACCTTGGCTGGTCTCCATCTCCGTCCTCAGCTGAAGCAGCTCCAACTCTTTGGCCTGGAGCTGCTCCGTCAGCAACCGCTCACTCTCACTCTTCTCCTTTTTCTGACAGAGAAAGAGAGGAGACGGCGAGGAAGAGGGGGAGGAAGATGAGGGGAGAGTCAGCATTTATATTTATGCACCAAGCTCTCGCTTTCCCCGCTGTTCCCAGTCAGAATGTGCACCTGTGCTGCGTCTGTGTGATGAAGTCATGAGCTGGGTGTTTCTATTTAAGTTACAAAAAACCCCATAAATTCATTCTGCTTAAAAAGTACACAGTCTTTGCGACATTACATGATCTTTGTGCCCGACTCTAGTCAGTTTGAGTTTGAAATCAAATGAATCAGTGAACGCACCAGTTTGTTAAGCTCCATCTGCAGGTCCTCCTTCTCTATATAGATACCTCGGTAAGCACTGAAGGCCTTGTTCACATACTGGGGACCCTCCGATGGAGGAGCCTCTGGCCTGAAGAGCTGCAGCGGGGAGAGATAAAACACACGGACGAGAAGAGCGATCAATCTCTTGTCATTTAAATATCTGTGGTAGGAAGTTACTTTCCTTCCACCACATCCTATCTTGATGCTGCAGCGGATAAAAGCAAAACAGCCTCGAGACTTCTCGAGAAGCAGCCCTGCCCACATCTTGTGCAGCACTTTCACTTCAGCCTACCATCTGTATTAAGACCCTTCCTGTTTAAATAGCTCTCTCTGTCTGTATTGTACTCAATCTCTTGTTTTTTTTTGTTTGTTTTTTTTCAAATCCAATTTCAGGAGCCTTCTCCCCTAAGTGTCGTGCTCCAACACACACTGCGTTTGGCAATGCCACACTTTTCCAGCCCTCCTCTTTGTTTTTTAGACAGTGCAGATTTATTTCTCATTGTTTTATAGCTTTTGACTTTAGGCCAACAGTATTAATGATGCTGGCATGTGGACTTTTCCCAAACTTTCTCTGAGCATTTTGTGTTTGTCCATAACTCTGACATCCTGTAAAAACAAAAATCTCTTTTCCTTCATCTCCGTCTATAGCTTGCTGTCTGGCTGTTTTCCCATCTGGATGATCGGTACGTTCTTTTAATTCACTCTCCTCACGCTGCTATCTCTTTTCTTCTTTCTTCCCTTCCCACCACCGCCCTTTGCGTTTACATCGATACCTTATCCTCCAGCTGCTTCACCCTCTTCCTCAGCAAGGTGTTCTCCCGCTCGGTGTCCCTCAGCCTCTTCTTGATGTCCTCGTAGGCCGTGACCAGGGCGAAGTGGGAAGCGACGGATTCGTCGCCGGCACACACCGATACAGGACTCTCGCCGGCGCCGGTGTAGGCCGTCTCATGTTGAAGGATGCAGATGTCATCATCCACTGCCAAGGGCTCCATGCCTGCACAGGCCTACTCTGTAGCAGATAGAAGACCTGTGGATTGTGGAGTTTTAACGTCAACGTTATAATAACATCTATATTCACAATACATTGGCTTGTTAAATAGCTTTCCAACTAGTTTCTGCACATTATTGCGACATGTGAAGGGATAGTTGCCTTTTGCTATATTTGGCCTTCATATCCAACACATCATTTTGCAATCTAAGAGTGTCCAACTGTGCTCGTTTCATGACACTATGAAATTACAATACAATGAATGACTTCCTGTTTCATAGGACCGTTTCCACAAAGTAAACACAAAGCCGAGGACAATGCTTAAAACCTAAGCAGCGGTTCACACATGTGGTTCAGTCTGGATTCTAAAAGGAAACTGCGACTGGGAGGAAAAGATTCAGCTTGAAAATTTAAAGGGGTTCACAAATGGATGGACCCTTTCGAACCCCCGCCACCCATTCTTAAAAAAAAAGGACCTGACATTGCTGTGTTGCCGGCAGCTCGGGTGCTTCGTCATTACGTGATGCAAGAGTGTCGCGAAAATATCTGTCATAGTTTCAGCGTGAGATCTGAGGCAGGCCTCAGACATGCAACGTCATCAGGGGCAACATGCGGATGAGCTCAGTGCCGCCATCCTCAGGCCGACCCTACAGTGACAGATGCATATGTCTAGTGCAAAGTTCACTCCACCTCACTTAAGTTCACTGTCTTTTTTTTTTTTGTGACACCAATTTCCACAAAACTTGAACAATATGCGAGTTAAGGAGCACAAACATGTAAATAGTTTAAGTGCTATGTTGTGACATGTTTGTGTGCTCTGTGACTCGGGGACATTTGGCCCTGAATGGAAGTTACTGCATGTACAAAACACTCCCTGCAGTTTCTGGACTGCTAATGAATAAGTTTAGCTCCTCGCACAGACCTGTTGTTACAGGGACGCCTCGCCGTCCAGTTTACTTCCACCAAGAATCAGAGCAGTCCCGTCAGACCACCTCGGGACAGACATTACCTCCGACCAGCCTACAGCAAACACACTCCTCAGACCTTTGGCTCGTCGGCGGACACGATGCAGCTCACGCTACTTGATGATGTCAGCATGCAATGATGCAGCAAACACCGAGGAGCCAAGTTTTTCACACCGAAGGACGAAGCTTTTAGAAAAATAAGTTTCGAGGGGGGGAGTGTCCGGACGGGCTGCTGGACCACTGCCACGGACGCAAACCGTCCGAACACGCAAACGCAGGGCGGCTGACTTTGAAGGACGTCTTCAGAAAATGGTGTGAAATCGAAAGTGAACCCCCCTTCTCCTCTACCAGCAAGTGCTCAAAACGAAAGTCAACGTGAATCCCAAACAAGACACGAAGAGCAGCGTCATTTCCTTACAGCCGCTCTCGATAAAACACGAGAGCTAACGGCTAACAAGGTGATGACAGCAGCGAAGATAACGCATTTAATCCAAAAGAGCCGCCGAAAGGCACTCAGAGACGGGATGTAAACAATCAATGAATCTCGTCTGTGTACGATGCTAACGTGATGGCGTTAGCTTCCGTGATCTCAGTTGACATCCGACAAAACACACCGACGGGCACCTCTAAAATAGGCTTGGGGATGAATAACACAATCAGTGGTAGACGACCTAGAGAAAGATGAGACATGTAACAACAGCCACGGCGATTAAAACGATCGATCTGTTGTGATGATAACAGTTAGCTAGCGCTTAGCTTACGTCTGCTGGCTATTCTCGGCTAGGTGAAGCAAAAACAGTCGATTGTTTTCACTGACGACTTTCACCAACCGTGTTAGATGCCGTCCTCAGTTAGGTGCCAGTCGGCCACACAGGATTATCATTTATTCTCGGAAAAAGGAGACCTGTTTCTCGAAGAAAAACAAAGAGACGAGGCTGGACACTCGCACCGTGTCAGAACTGACAGGTGAGGAAACAAAAACTTCCGGGAGTCACTTGACTGCTGAAGTCCTTTCAAAATAAACGCACAGTGTGGAGAGAAGTGTCTGATATCAAGGCTGTAGTTCGTGTACATCGAGACTGAAGACGATTTTCCATGAAAATAAGAATAAAATGGAGCGTTGTCGATTTAGTTGGACAAATGTTAAGGAGGACGAAGCTCTACTGGGTAATAAAAACAGTTCAGAAGTTAGCACACTGACTGACTAAACAGAATAGCTGAGCGCCGTTGGTGAAGCTTTCAGTTGGTAAATGGCTTACAAAGCAAGATTTTATAAAATAATTAATTAATTAATTAATTAATTAATTAGTTTATTAATTAATTAGTGTCCCTATTTAAGTTTGAGCAAAACCATGTATTTTAATAAAACACTTCTTCTTCTTCTACTTCTTCTTCTTCTTCTTCTTCTTCTTTTTTATTACACTATTAACGAATTAATTGCTGAGGCACCCATCTTAATCAGGACCAAGGTGTTGGTGGGCGGGCCAGGCGCATTTTAACAATAACCTTCTCTTCCATGGCTAGCTAGAGGAAGAAGTGAAGAGTGAGTGATAAAAGAAGATAAAGAATCAGAAAAAACCATCTGTCCTGAGAAACTGCTAACTTAATAGTTTCCACCTACAAGGCTGTTAGCTTTTCAGCTAGCATAAGTTTGGCATTTAGCCAACACGTGCTCACTTGCTAAGCTAAGGTAAGATTACCCCTCTCTGATTCTGCCAAAATATAACTTAATTTCTTTCTCACTGACAAAAAATAAATGCCAATAATATTATTTTAAGGTAGCTATTAGCTATATTGAGTCATATTAGCTAGCTAGCAGCTAGCAAGAACTATTAATGACCAGATCTAAAAAACTTGATTCAGTGCCATCGTATTTGTATTTGATTGTATCTTAATAACTCTACCTGTACTGTTAATTTACTCATATAATTTGTGTTGCAATGGCCTACATAATGGATTAAAGTAAAGTGATACCATTGTTTCAACCCATTAAAATCTGACATTTAATATACAAGTCCTACACACATCTTCTTTCCTCTACACAGACTAAGTTAGTGGTCAAGCTGTTCCTGAATGCCAATTCCCAAATACCACCAGCTTGGAATGTGAGATCACTCCCTATAATGACTAAAGCAATAGGTTCAGTAAATCTGTTTACTTAATGAGGATTATAGAGATACCAAATGACCAAGTCCAAATGGCTAGACATTATGCAGTTCTAGTATATTGATATTTTAGTTTACCAACTTTTTATCTATGTAATTCTTTGTTGGTGAAGTGAGACAAAATCATTGGTTTGCTGCTATGAGTTGGCATTTACCAGCAGACAGTGATAGTACAGCACAGAACATTCATGTGTGTGCACAGTATATGTATGTGCAACATATCTCTTCATCAACATGTCATATGGGTTTAAATGGTATAATCAGGACAGTTTTCCTATCTATTCCCTGCACTGGCAAATATTTTCTAATTGTGCTTTATTAATTACATTAAAGGCCATGGCAGTCAAAAGGGTGGCATCCAAAACCTGTTCTTTGGCTGTGGAAGAAGCTGCGAGGTTGAGTGGCATGTCATGTGACGAGGAACCTGAGATCTCCGTCTCAAAGACTCAGGAGTGTAAGCCCAATGTTTGGATGTATCAGCACAATTGATTGTATTTTTACTGACGTCCCTGTGACTGTGGCATACACAAGTCTTACTGTAGTCTTCAGAGAGGAACATTATTTTCAATCACAACATAAATCTTTTCTTTTATTCCCTTCCAAATATAATTAATTGATGTATATTTTATTTATGCACTCTGCTGCTACTGGGTTTTATGTGTTAATGTCATTGCAGTGTTGTCAAATGCTCAGCTGCTGATGAGAGACATCGAGGAGCTGCTGGAACGTTGCACAGTGACAGGCCCTTCCAACCAGGGTCGGGGCAGAATGGTATGCATAAGTAATTTTTTTTCTCTACCTGTTTTTTTTTTATACAAGGTGCTCTTCTTTGTTTTCCGCTACAAATAGTACCCCCTAAAGGTAGGCGGTATTCTTAGCTGAAAGTCATAGTGACGCTGCACGCGCTTCACAACACATTGGAGCTTAACTTTGGTTATGAGAAGCTGCAGCCTTTATTCACTGAGAAACTTTAACCTACACTGCACAGTTACTGCTAAACTAGCAACGTCACTCGCAATCACCACAAGTGACAATACCATTTGTGATTCTCTGACCAAATCAGTGGGCTGCAGTATTTTGACATCGCCTTTTATCATTGGCTCAGCTCACTTTGAACCTTGACTGAGGTATTATCAAATAATGAACTAGGTATAACGTAAAATCAACAATGGAAACAAAAGGGAGTCGGGTCAGGTGGAGCTGCACCATATAGTGGTACAAAACTAAAGAGGTGAAACCTTGGACCATCCTAAAACCATGACCACAATCTTTCCCGAACCATAACCAAGTAGATTCTAGATTCTAGATTCTAGTAGAGTCTAATTTTAACCATAATGCCTTGTAAGGGTTGGTCATATCGTTCTACGAGGTTTGTCTTCTTTCTCCTTCTTGTCTTCTGTGCTCCACTGCCAATGTGTATTTGTTTAATTCATTTCATCCTGTGTTGAAGCAGGCAGAATTATTATGTTAACTCTGTACTAAGGTCAGAGGTGGTCAGGTTAGATGAGTACCTTGAATTTCCATCAGTGTCGTTGTCAATCGACCCAGAAGCTGCTGTACTATTTCACCATTTAATCCGCACCACTCAGTTTCTTTTACATGGTCCTTCATCAAAGCGATCAAGGGCCAAACAGCTTTAAGCATTAAATCCTTCTGACCTATTTCGTGAGGTACCTGTGGGGAGGACAAATAAATAAAACTTTTTTTCCAAAAAGTAGGTAGAAATATTTCTGTGCTTCAAAGAAAATGCCTTCAGAGCATAGTGTTCAGATTTAGCAGCTGTTATTTTCAGTCAGTTGATTTACAACCTCGATAGCTGCGTCAATTCTGTCCACGCTTGTTGCCATATTTCTTTGGATTCTGGCTGTGGCCCAGTCAGATGATGTTCCCAGCCTCAGTCTCACCTATAAAGGCAATCATTAGTGCTGTTGTTTCTCCAACTGGAAAAACATATCGTGGAAGGCATTTGAATCTCTCAAACTAAATTTGAGATGTAGGCAATTATTCATAAGTTTGGAATCAGGCTAGCAAAACACTAAGTTAGCATGGTTGTGAGGACTGCTCATAAATTCTTTATCAGGAAGTATGCGAGCTCATAAACACACCCACACACTAGTAGACACATAAACCCATGTGCACATCATTCTCTGTATGCACTTAGTGCACAGGGCAGTACTCTTTTTTTGAATAATGGATGCACAAATGACCGTTTTATCATTTTAAATATGCTCAGGTGCACCGTGCACAGCATGGTCAAGTGTGTATATTGTTTTGGCAGGTCCTGCAGGAGGGTCAGGCCAGAATAGAGGAGGATGGAGAATCCTTGGTCGTGGATGGCTTCAGGTTTGAGAGTGCGGCCAGCAGCGAGGACCTGAAGAGGCTGAGTTCACAGGCTGGTGCAAGAGGAATGTCAGGGTGACACATGACTGATGGCTACCTTAGTGGTTTCTATCACATAAGGTCAACGGGGTCAAATGACTGGCAGAGGTAACAGTGACAGAGAGAGGGGCAACAAATGACATGATTTAAACTGATGGGAGAAGAGCTGACATGAGAAGCAGTATTACGCCATGTTATATCGATATAAACCAGTTTTATATAAATGTTCCTATAGCTCCTAAATGTTTACATAGGAGATAAAGAGTTATTTGTTCTTTGTTGCTTGTTAAAGATATTTGAGCATGAAGAACCTGGTTTTACAGTTTTTAATGCATATTTGGCACCATGTTTGATTTGAACATTTCAGTATATGAGGAGTGTTGTATTCATAGTAGTGCTACAATATATTCTAGGAATGATTACAAGTTAAAGTTAGAATGCCATTGTTAAGGCTAATGTTGATGTCTTTACATTATAACCTGTTAGTCAGCAGCGTTCATTTTGCAGTGGATGTAATGTGATCTGGATGGAACAGTAACTCACTGACATTCCAAACACTTATAACCTGTTTTATTTCTTTTAATGTTGTTGCCTGTAAATATAGTGTGGGTCAAACACACACCGTCCGTGTCTTTCTGTATGCAACAACACACTGCGGGTCGGGTGAGAGCATGGCTTTCTGTTTGATTACAAAGCGCTGTTGGACTCTTCAGTGTCCTTCCCGTTTGCTCCCTATTGTAGATCATCGTGCTACGTAAAAGCACTTCCAGCACTCTGATTATAGTAGCGTTTCACAGCCCACCGTACTTTTTAGTGCAGTCGGCCGGAAGAAAGATAGTATAATAAATGAATGTGACAGTGCTATACTTGGGTATCTGAGGGTCTATAAGAAATCTTAGAATCTTATAATTGAATAACCTAAGGTCAAGACCTTTAAAGTTCATAAATACAGTTCAGTGCATTGGTGGCAAGATTATGACAGTATAGTCCCTCAGTCTTAAATATGTTGCTCTTCCTCAGGCTACCATGTAGGATTCTTATCTTGGTAGCTCAGATGCATTATTCACTCTCTTTACTCTGCTGATTACGGTGGTGAAACTGGTATCGAAAACGTTTTAGATTAATTTAAAATGAATTAAAAATTGCAATCCCATGATCACAGTATTTGATCATGAATATTATGTTCTAAGACATTATGGCACTGTTCAGCTCTACAGGGGAACAAAACATAGACTTTTTTTTTTTTTTACATTGTTACTGTAATTGTATCAAATCTTTCAAATGCACAGGTGAAATGACAGAAAATTGTCATCTTTATAAAACTTGACCTGAATGTGTCAAGTGACGCCAAATTCTGTATCACTGAAAACAAAACATTTATCCGCCCGTTATAACCTTGCAGTAGTGGAATGTAATGAGGTACATTTACTCAAGTACAGTTTTTGAGGTTCTTGTACATTACTCATGTATTTCAATATTATGCTACATTAAACGTCTTATTGTGCTTTTTACTCCACTGCATTAATCTGACAGTTTTAGTTGCATTGCAAATACATACTATTAGTACAAATTACAAATCAACTAATAAATGGTGATGCATTATTATAGGTTAGGCTAACAGCAATATATAAAGTAATTTAAATTAGTTCCACCTGACTAACTGCAGCATTAAGGTGATGAACACATTAATGTTTTGATAATTCTAATACAATAATATAGTGTATATGAGTCTGGCAATAAACAAGTCTAAATTTATCATTATGGAGTAAATGTTGATTACACAGTATAATGGCTAAATAATAATGACATCAACAGCGTTTAGATTAGTTCCCTATAAACCTCATTTTCAGTAAGCTATTTTGTCTGCCACTGCTATAATCCCACGAAGCCCTATTGTATATATATATGCTGTTCTTGCTGCTGTAGCCGCTCACAGTATAGGCCCATTGTAATCAAGTCAGCCTCATTCTGCTAATGTTGCACATAAGTAGCATTTGTTTTAGCACCATCAGCTTGTTGACATAGAATTAAATGTGCAAAATCTCCTCTTTTGTAGATAAATTGTAAACTAAATCCCCTAGATGGTGAAACCAAGACACATAAAATGAATCAGCCTTGGCTCACCATGTGAACGGCAAAGTGGGCTGTTTGGTTCTGAAGTGAACAAACGAGATCTGCCAGTAGATTAACAAGTGTCAGAGCATCAATGCAACCAATTAACAAACTCCCCATTAGAGTGTCTGCTGAACGATTAAACCCAGAAGTTTACCAGGCATTAACATATTAAACAGACTGACATAATATATGCAAATAAGGTCATTATTATGCATGTGCTAGTTCAGTGCCCATATTAAGTGCTTGTTCAGAGCACTGGGGTTGTGTTTGCAAGCATGAGCTCGATGACAACATATTAGAGAAATAATGGTCACTTGAAACATCTAATTCGTTTTTCATTTGGCTGTAAGCTGTAGTCGTCATTAGAACGCCACAAAAACTTGAATCAATTTTAGTAGTCATTTAAAGCTATAGCAAGTATTATATTAATAAGAACAAGGGAATGGGTTTGATGATAAATTGTTCATACATATAATATGCAGATACACACTCACTTTGCACACAAACACAAGAATCCCGTAATCAGGCTGAGTGGTAAAAAAAAAAAGTGGCAGAAAAGCATTCAGCAGATGCTGAATTAGTAATAACAGAAGTTGCAGATTGGCTGTGTTGATTGTCATGTTTTTGTCCTAAAGTGCTGCATGAATTATTTATGTTACAGCCCGTGTAATTAGATGTTGATGGGAAAAGACTGGATCAGGAAAAGTCAAGCTCTTGCTGTTCTTCAAAAATGATTAGTCTGTCGCTTGGTCCTTAATCATTTTTGACAATTTTAGGACTTTTGACTCTTCAAACTACTGCGGCCACCTCTTCACAGCGCCTTGTAACACATTGACACTGCTGTGTGGGGAGGTATCTTCTGCTTTATGATTGCATTTGTGGTCTGAGATCATCTCGAGCCTGCTTTTGATATAAACATCTGCTGCCTGTAAATCCACACTGATAAAGCTGAGGCTCTTGAGTCAACGGCAGTTGCGTGACTGTTTTCTACCAGAAGAGGATGCTGTTTCTTTGTCATTCAGCTCGGCCCCTTCACCCATGCATTAGTCTCTTAAGCACCTAGAAGAGATGACAATGAGACACTCAAATGCATATAAAGCTCATTCCAGAGAAGTAGAATGTTGAACTTTTACAGAGTCGTGTTTTACCACATTGTAAAACCTTGAGTTCTATTATCGAATGAATGCAGACACGCAGAACATACTCACCTTTGTCTCTTGGCAAAGTAGAACATATTCACCTATTATTAATCAGCAGTGAGACACGCATGGATGGTTGGGTCACAGCATACCCTCTATGATCCCTTTCTCTGCGATATAACAGCTCATCAACTACAGCTGCACTGCTGCAGTTAAAGTTAAGATCAGTGATGCCAGCAGTACAGTCATATATCACAAGGCTGTCTCAGAGTTGTTTCACACTGCTGAACTAAACTGCACCAACACAAATTACACCTACAGCAGACATAACTCCAGCATTTCTCTCTCTCTCTCTCTCTCCGTCGGTCTCTCTCTTTCTCTCTCTCTCCCTTTTCAAAACACTGGGGAGATTTGACAGCCGTGGATTGCCATGACGTGGTGGAGGCTTATCGCCCATCAGTCGCATGTCAGGCTGCGCTGGGAGGAATGGCGTCATAAACTTTTGCTGGAGACGGGCGTAGAGTGCTTTTTTAGCCCGGAGTTTGACAAACACACTTAATGAGAAAATGGCTTAAGCAAACATTGTATCACACACTTCGTACCTTGTGAGAGATGCTTAGCCTCAGAGCACCATTTGCATAGACTTCGCAAGACCTCCATTGGTCTGAGCTTTCTTGGCAGCCCAAAGGGTGTTTTCATGTTGTGCTTAAAAACTGTTCTGATTTTGAGCGCGCTCGCCTGCTTACTGATTCGATACAAACCCTGAAACTGTGCCATGTAATCAAGAACTGGCCTTTTTTTTTCGACAGCACAGAGGTCAGCCACATCCAAGGCCCCCGTATATGTGTTGATACAGCAGAGGGCATCCCTGTAGACTGAATGAGCATCGCTGCAGCAGAGCATCCAAGGCCTTTCCTTTGTTTTTGCTGAGCCAATTAGAGAGAGATAGCATCTGCCATGAAAGGAGAACAATGGCTTGTTCACTGCGTGTTCAAGTGCGTGTGTGTGTGTGTGTGGGAATTCGCATACAGTTTGTGTATACACGTCGATAGGCAAGTTAGTGATTATGCATGCCTGTGTGTGTGTGTTTCTGTAGCTACAGTATATGAGCATGTGGAGTATGTGTGTTGAATAGTAATAAGAGTGAGGACAGTATTGTATACAGCAAAGGAGAGGAAACAAGAAAACGACTGCCTACAAAGTATGACAGACAGCATATGGCTTCATCTGCTGTGATTCAGTTAAGCCTCAAACACACATACACACACGCGCGCACGCGCGCGCACACACACACACACACAGCAAATCACCAGAGAGGCAAATATAAATTAGGGAGGACTTCCTGCATTTATGCGCTGAGGCACATACAATGCTTGTAATTAAAAAGTCACCGCTGTTGAGTGACAGTTTGGCTCACGCACAGTTAGTTTGTGTCCTCGCTCCAACTTCCGTGAAAACTTTTTGACAGGAAGTGCGGTGATGATTTCACAGTGGGCCATAACACCTCATCTCTCCAAAGGACCCGGAGGTCATTAACCCCTACCTGCTGCTGTCTCGATCTGTGCAGACTTTGATGACTCTTCTTTTCTCGCTGAGGAGTGAGAAGAGAGAGGTATGGGGATGTGTGTGTGTGTGTGTGTGCATGTTTAGCAGAGCCAGCTAGCACCCCTGGCTTGGCCAGCCGGCTCCACCATATGGCCACATTTATCATGTATCTCGCTATTCATTAAGACTGCCCTTGCTGGCTGCAGAAGCACTGCTGGGGGCCTCAACCTCACCTCAGAAACACTGTGGATGACTGACTGCAGTCAGATGACTGCGATTTTGGATGCGAATGCTACAAAAGGATGCGGACGAACACCATGAACCAAACGATATTTAGCATTACAGGAGGCACTATTTTGCATCAGAGCAAAGTTTTAATTGAAGTGCAATTTGAATTCAATTATACACAATGATGATCATATTATTATGCCCAGATGTGCAATTTGTGTTTTAAAGCTTGGCAAGGAATTCAAGATCAGTCTCCCACAGTGTACCGTTCTCATACTGGGTGGCATATTTTTTTTGAACTAACCAAGCGTAATAACAGCATCAGTATTATATGACCCGCTGTTTGACTGCAGTGCAATAGTTTATGAAAAATGCTGTTATTTTTATACATTTTGCAACAGAGGCTGCTGTTGGTATACATTTACAATTAGAGGAAGGCCATGTGCTTATGTTTAGCCCTGATTCCAAAAGAGTGTGGTGTGTAAAACATTAATTTAAACAGAATGCAAGCCTTTGCGAACAAACTGTGTTTATCAGCTATGGTTTTAGGAAGTGTTTCTTAGCAGATGCGGTGATATCCTTTATATAATCATGTGGTTCATGTGAAGCTCGCCACATCCTTTCGTTTCTGACATATTACTGGATGGTTTCCTGCTTCAAATACAAATAGCGCTCTGATTAAAATATCAGCCTTGTTCCCCTGAGCTGACTGTGGCAGAGCACAATGATTACCTGAGCGGGGGATTTTTTAGTTTAGTTTGATCTGCTCTCTACGCACTGTCAAACTATTTAAATGATGCATACATCATTGCTGACTTTCTTTACGTGTTCATTTAGTTGGAATTTGTAATTATATGCCTTCTGTTTAAAGACAGGGAAGTAAAACAGGGCTGACAGTGATGTCCCAAAGTCGCTACCATCCGAGCCAGTGACCAAAAAACACTGTACTCACCTATACAATTCATTAAGTGGAATATTCCATGGTCGAGGTGTGTAGTATGGAGTCCTGAGTGGAACAAGTAGCGCTTTATTTCAGTCTAGCACGCTTTGTTAGTTTCCCTCTTAACAAGATCAACATACAGGAGTTTTGCTCAGTTGTTAGGGTTGATAAGTGTATTTGTCCACCCCTGTTAGCTGTGTCTTAGCCCTTTTATGTAGGCAATCTTAAACTCCCTGTGAGGTCTTGGATATGTGGAGCTTTGTGTGTCTTTGTGAATATGTACCACACAAAACAGGTGCGGAGCTCAAATCTAGCACTGATCTAATGTTTACTTGATGAGCATCCATCTGCTGACATCCTCCTCGCTTATAACAATTTTAAGATATCAATCCACTGAGTTGTGTGAAAAGTTGCATAAATTATAGCATTTTTAACAGGAGAGACATGATGGGAAGAGTTGCTGTTAAGCTGTATGAGAAGCCTGGCCTCCATACCCATTCATGACTTCATCGTATACGCGGATATTCACGCCATGGGCCGTGCAGGAATATCAACCACAAGGAGTCTAGACATTGCTGGTGGGACATTAAGCCAAGCTGTAGATCTAGATGGATGTGATCTGGAGCAGGGATTTGTGATGAGCTCATCGGATGGATCCACTGGACAGCTGGTTCGAATGAAAACAGGAGGTGGAGGGGTGGAGGTGGGTTGCATCGAGTCTGACACTTAAATGACGGCTGAAAACAGCCAAGAAGGGAACAGATTTTTAAGTTTCGACCGCAACAAGATGAGTGAGTTTTTGGTGAGTCATCGAAGTGAGCTGGAAGCGGCAAAGGAAAACCGTTCTAAAAAAAACATAAAGATGTGTGTCTGAAACCACTGCCTATTTATTACCACGTAGTACATTGTATTGTGTTCTAAGTGGCAGAAGGAGTGTTGATTTTGTGCATTATGTAGTCCCTCCAATCAAAAAAGTCCCTTTTTTGA
>CAEMYA010000161.1:1172360-1182644 GCA_903131615.1 Diplodus sargus
AGACTGATGTTAGCTAGCATACTGCTATGGAGCTCAACAGTGACCTCCCACTTTTTTTAATGGCTCCGGTTCCGGAAGTGAATTTGCCATTCATTTACTCCATTGACGTTTCATAAAATCCTAATATAAAGAGTTTTAAGCCTAGAACCAAGCCAATCAGCTAGGAGATGAATCGTGACCATAAAACATTTAATTCGGCGCAAAAAAAATGTTGGAAAACGGAGAAAAAGCAAAGGTACAAGACTGTGTACATAATTATTTCAAGAGTAAAGGAACTACTCATCCCATAAACCATTGCGAATGTAACAGCGACGTCTCTGATTGGTGGAGCTCGCTGTTACCATGTAAATGTTTACCGAACCCGCAAATTTCATGTTCGGGTGAACCCTTAATAAACTCTTCTCCTCATCACTAAATAAACGCAGTTGGTCAGAAAGTGAAATCACGGCAGCTCTGTGGTAAACGATCGTAGAGTTCAGTGTTAGCAGTAACTAGCTAACATAAAATTTGCGGGTTTGGTAAACATTTCCACGGTAACAGCAAGCTCCACCAATCAGAGACGTTGCTGTTACACTATAGGATTGTGGGTAGTGTAGTACTTATCCATGACATCGCGAATAGAACATGTTTTTCTCAAAACAAGATTGATTTCATACGGACTTGTGACTTCTACAGGTTCATATATCATCGTTTGACAATCTGATAACTCGTGGTAAGTCTACTTTGGATGGTTACGACATTATGGCCAATAATCAAAATCTATATGCAGAATATGAATGCCATTTTCACCTCTGGAACCTCACTGTTGAGCTCTATTGACAGAATCTTAAAATCTCACCTCCAGTTCTTGCTGAAGAATACAAAACCTGTGTTGACTGCGTCTCTCCACTCATCCAGACTTGTTTAACCTTCTGCTTTTGTTTTTTCTCATTGCAATACATTACTACAACAGCTAGTAACATGGTACATGCTAATATCCATTTTGTTAATGTCTGCTTCCCCAGGAGATCACGTGAAACGCCTCTGTTGCAGCAACAAGCGATGTTAACTATTAATTCTAAATGTATTGTGTGTATCAAAATTGCACCAAATTCGAGACTGCACTTCCTCAGCAACAAACTTGCTGCATGTTAAGTAGAATGGAAAGATGGTTTTCGAGATATGCAAATAGCAGACAGACAGACAGACAGACAGACAGATTCCTTGCTTTACAGTTATGTAATGGAGATGTGAAAGCAGATAGAAATGATGCCAGGCTGCCAGCCTGAGTGCAGTGCAGTGTCAGACAAATTTGGCTAGTGAAAGTGAAGTTTATAGGGAACCAATATAAATGCCAATGGTGTCATTATTCTTTAGCCATTACATCATGTAATCAGCATCTACTTAACAATGGAATTGTTCTGGATCATCAACAGTTTTGTCAGTTGCTTCATGTCTGAAAACAACAAAACAAGGAAAGAAAATTAAATGTAAACCTTGAAAAGCTGTGTAGCCACATGATGTTATTGAAAGAAAATGAAAAAAAAAAAATGTCCACAGAGGCTATTTTGAATGTTTCCTGCCTACATAACACAAAAAAATGCTTTTCCTTTGTTTAGAGCTACCCTTCTATATGGATGACAGAGCAGCTTCAACCATTTTGATTTCAGATGGTGGTGACCGGGTCACGCCTTTGGAGGGTAGAGGAGACTCGCTCTGTCCGATTTCATGGGAGAATCCTTTCTTTGACTCCCTCTCTCCCCTCTGCCTTCACTCGAGTCTAAATGTCAGCAAGCCTGAGAGAGAGGGAGACAGAGAAAGAGGAAAAGGGAGATCTGCGGTCTGCTGGGAGTGGGCCCATTGAAAGCATACATGATGACACACTTCCCCCATTCAGTCTGATGAGCTATTGAAAAGCAGGATGACATTTTGCAATAATGCACCATATAGCTCCAGAGTTTAGTGAGATGAAACGTTATTTATAAATATGTGATGCCTGGCATTTATTGATGTTTGTGGCTACATTTGCTGTCAAATCATTCTCGGGTTCAGTCGGAGTTTTATTTGCGAGGGAATGCGCCCGCACCTCGACAAAGCGACGAAGCATGACAGTGAGCTGTTATAATCAGCCATACAACCGCATTGTTTAGCCCAGGGAATGTAACGAGTCATGGCGAACGATGTGACAAGATTTATAAAGCGTCCCCCGCATAATCATGAGAAGTGATCGACTGTATGCGTTTGAGAGCAACCCCTGCGATTGTCGAGGTTACAAAGCGCCGAGAATTGCGATCGGGCTTCGGCTTTGTGTCCTAGTTACGGTGGAGATTCTGCTACATCAGCCTCCACACAAGCCTGCAAAATCAGTTTTAGGTGATGGGAGAAAATGATTTAGTTGATGCGGTTTCCCAGGAGAGAGTGTTTGAAAACTTCTGCTTCTTGTACTCACTGCAGAGAGGCGTGTGTGTTTTGTGTAGCCGTATTCCCCAGCATGTGCCTGCACGCGTCAGGTGGAACACTAACAATGCGGTGATTGGGGAAATCAGAGTGGCTTTTTGGGAGCGGCAGGCGAGATCGTGCTATTTTGCTCGTCCTCCTTCCTTGTCTGCCTCCCTCAATTTTGACCCTTTTCACCTCCCTCGCTGTGTCGTCCTCTTCTGCTGCGCCTCCCTCTGTCGAAAGAGGAACGCGTGTTATTTCCTTTCATGTCCCCGATTCGGTGTGAAGTCCCCATGAAGGGTGGTAGATTAGCGCCATTCTCATCCAGATAATTTTAACAGCTGCAGCAGTGGTGCCGCTGCCGACATCTGAAGCCTCTTGTCTCCTGAGAGACACTCTGGCTGTTGGTTGAATTTCTGTCGCTTCAGATCAGCCCAGCTGGAGAAACACTAAACAGGCACATTTTATTCGCTACGGGCCCCCACGGATGTTCTGGCTTCACAAAGCTGGAGCCACAGCATCAACGATGTATTGACTGTTGTATTCAAGGAATACAGAGGGGGCTTGAATTAAGTTTTGTGCAAATAAGAAAAAAAGGGGGCTGTTTGAAGAGGGAAACAGGCTGTTATTTGGATTGTCTGAACGTATTTCAAGTTTGTGGGTTTTATATCCTGTAGGCTCAAGTGCAAAAGCATGAAACCACTTAAAGTGGCCATCCGAGCAAAGACCTCCAATCAGGACGTGAGCATTCAAACTGAGGCTTGTAGTTTATTGTTGGATGTTAGGAATGATTTTCTGAGGGTGGACACCTGCTGATACACTACATTTATTTCACCTAATTACTCAGAGGTTAGTCATTTCCAGGGGACAGTCAGATTATCTTCCCCTCTGTCTCATTTCCAAAGTATTCTGTGAATGCTTAGATGTTACAGACTTACTGTAACTCTCAGCAATTAATTGGTAAACTAGATTTAATGTTCCAGCACAGTGTCTAGTGTCTATTGTTACTCCATTATGGCATATGGCAGTATTTTATTGAGTCATGGTCGGAAACGGGCAAGTTGCAGACAACATGTCAGTGGCCCAATGCTGCAAACTATGGTACTCTAAGTACACCTCTAGTGTCATTTCTGGAAGCGCCTCTCCAGTGGTTTAAAGAGTGAGAAATGTCATTATTGGGTGGTGGGTGTGGCTGAGGGTGTAAATATCATGTTTTTAAATCAATTTGGTATCTCAGATCATCAAATGTGTATGATTTATTTATGTATTTATTTAATTTCTTGTGCTTTAAAGGTCCCATATTATGAAAAACACATTTTCTCTGGTCTCTACACATATAAGCTGGTCCTCCCTGAGCCTGCCAACTCCCAGAATCAGGAAAACAAGCGATTCCTGCATTGTCTCTGCAGCCCACCTACTGGTAAAACGGCGCTCCTACAGTCTGTTCAGATTCAGCTCCTTTTGTTAAGTAACGAAAGGAGTCATTGACAAAGGCCGGCCTCCTCTGCGCGGTGATAGGAGATATCTGAGAGGGGGGCGTTCATCCCTGAGGTTAAGTTCGGTGTGTCCAGCGGTAAGATAGCAGTGTTCTGCAATTTCGTCGCTCAGAGCTAAAAAATCAACATCAATGCCTATATTCTGTCCCAGCTACAGAACAACAGAAGAGACAGTGGTTGCGTTTCATCTTTGAGGACAACGTGCCGGCTGCGGTTCGTGTTAGCTTGTATGTGTGTGCTAACCACTTCACATCGGACTGCTTCAGTAACGAGGGTCAGTACAAAGCTGGCTTTGCTTCGACACTGACCCTCTTAAAAGGATCAGTCCCAACCAAACCGGACCCAGCAACTGCACCCGAGCCACAGGTAAGTGTCACCGCGGTTTGATAGTATTTACAGTTGCCTACGAGGATGGGGAAGTCAGCTTGAAATTGGCTTACTAGTTAGTTTCGCTTCGGTCCGCTATGCAATGGAGTTTGAAGCGAGTTGAATGTTAATAATATTATGAGGGAGCTCGGTTGTCACAGTAAAAAGTCTGGAAACACGGCAGACTGGAGACAGAGACGATGCAAACAGTGTCCAAGAGTTTGGAGACTGTGTTGGAGACAAACACAGCTTTCGCTAGGTGTTAGCCATTAACTACATGGTAGTAACTGTAACAAAACATAGAACAAACTAACATTATTCAGACACACTAACCATTCTGAAACGTCCTGCTTCAGCCGCAGAGTCTGTATTTCTTCAGGGTCCTTCGATCCATCTGATTCTGGGTCAAACTGGTTCGGTTGAACGACAGCATCTCGGCGAGCCATAGCGATACATCCACCGTAAAACATTAGCGCATGCTACTGCCAGCCCAGGCGGCATCGTCTCCCTGAGAGAAGCGTGTAGCAGGCAAGACAGGCGTTGACAGATGGAGCTCATTAGCATTTAAAGGTGCAAGCACAGAAACAGCCTGCTCTCCGTAGAGCTCAGGAGAGCGACTTTTAGACAGCTGAAATTCAGGACCACGGATGGGTTTGGGGCAATGCATTTCAAATACAGTGTTGTTGGACCTCTGACAGCTGTGTGAAATTGATGAAAAACGGTACAGTATGGGATCTTTAAAACTTGGGAGAATGCTGCAACACCGTTTTGCTGGGAGGCTCTAGAAATGTTTTGTGGACTATGAAACTACATCCGGCTTTCCATCGGCATTGGGGTGCATGACGATAGCTGTATTTTAATTTTCATCTTGCTATGTTGCTGGAACCAGCTTCTGTGTAACTTAGCTTAGCATAACGACTGGAAACGGGGTAAGCAGCTTGCCTGGCTCTGTCTAAGAGTGACAGACAAACTTTTAACAGTGCCTCTGAAGCTCATTGATTAACATGTTATATCGTGAAAACTGAGGGCGATGTTACAGACTATCTCTTGGTCAGGACCAGTCATATTTTGGAGTCTCCACTGGTTGCCTGGATACTGGTCTTGCTAAATGTCTCCAGCTACTGTCTCTAGCTAGGTATTTATCTGAGAAGTCTGCCTTGGAAACATATGAAATATGGGCAGGGTCTTTGAAGAAATACTTGGCAGGTGATTGAATGAACCATCTATCAATGGCTTACTTCAACCAATCAGATAAACAAACCATATGATGAAGGAGGATGATATTAGTGGAACCAGTTGATAAATCAAACTCTTGCCAAAGCCAGTCAGGAAATATATAAGCAATGCTATAGCAGCTCCGCTAACCTCTTGACGAGCTCCCCATTGTCGTTTCTGAACAAACAGTCACTTCTCTCGCTGTAGTCAAACCTAAACCCTGCCTGTAGCTGCCAGTTGTTCCTCATAGGACTCTGATTGGTCCAAACCACTGTGTTTGGCTCCCACAAGCTCACAACTTGGCACGACGGATTCTCATATGGTTTCGTGCATGATCAAGTGACTCAAGCTGCCTCATAAGGCAACATGTTTTGTCTACAGACATGCAAATGTATCTTCTCGTCTTTTCTGTGCTCCCATACATTACGCAAACCTTACCTCCTTTCCCGAGCCACAATTATTTGCTCAAGAACAGTTACTGTAGTACTGTAAAGCATCAAACAAATGTAAAGTATTGAGTTTGTCATGTAGTACTGTGGCAAAAGAGATGTATTGAGTGTTGTCAAGTACAGCATTGGAGAGCCTTTCTAATGCATTTGATACAAAGGATGATTTATTTTTTTAGTCGTTTCAGCTCTGTAATCATTGAACTCAGTTGCAGGGTACGAGCCAGTGTCATTGGCAGATCCACTGAACTGCCTGTGTGCTGTGTTTGCGTTGGGTGGATATTGATTTTGTGTTTGTCCTGGTAAATACTGTATTTTGGAAGCAAGTGCCTCACTGAAATCTGGACAGAGTTGTTGGATGGCAACAGAGGAGAGGGAATGACACACATGGGAGAGAGGTAAAAGAGTGCATGGAGCAACAGTGATACAGCAAGTAGGAAACAGGGAGGAAATGTGAGCTTGAAGACAAATGAAGAGAAGGAGAGCAGAGAAGAGAACCGAAAAAAAAAAATAGGTTGTATGAAAGGATTCATTAAAGGAGATAGAATTAATGCAAAACAAATAATGAGGAGAATGACTGCAGTGTTCAGTCATTCTTGGAAAACATACAAACACACACACACACACACACTCACACGGACTCCAACTCACCTCCAGCAGTGCAGACAAGATTCGTGGCCAATTCTTCCCCCTCCCTCTGCTACCACTCCTTCCCTATGCTGTTCAAGAACTTAATTACAGCGATAATTTGGCCTTGTTTGTTGCAGTCATTATTACATGCTGTAACTACCGGTCAGCTCATGTAAACACAGTAAACACGGACACCCGATCAGAGATGCGATCGGGCCTCTGCCTACGATCCACGAGAGGAAAAAAAAGAGTTAAGAAAAGAACCAACTGTCAGACGAAGTGTCAGGTATAATGAACACCGTAGCCTTCTCCGTGTTCACTGATGCCGGCAGACATGATTAAGAAGGAATTAAAGACAAAGACAAAATAATTAAGATGAGTTGGTACTTAATCTTGGCTGTTGATTGTGGTGTGTCATTTTAGTGATATGAGACAGTGAGGGATAAATGATCCTCTTAATGCTTGCTTTGTCTCTAATTAAGTAAAATTACAGATTCTCCCTCATTTTAACATCAACTAAAGACACTTGAGGATCTCGACAAGCCTAATTACAAAGCAGAGCAGCATACACCAGAACACTGTTGTCCCCTTCAGCTTCAGGGTGCTTTAAATATAGTGTTTCAGCTGTTTTTTTTCCTACTTTGATGTTGCTGATCGTGACAACGTTGGGATACGTACTTTGAATTAAAGGCTGCCAGACACCCTCTGAAGAGGAAAAGTAGAGCATGAGGCAGATGGGTGTTTGTCACCGTCATCAGCTGAGTAGGATGGTTTAGTTTTTGTATTTTCTTTCAACTGTAAAGTTGTTCAACTTAAACCGTCTTTGCTGGTACTTTTATGATATTGTCATAAATGCTTGATACGTAATTAATGCCAAAAGGGGTCCCTCTGTCAAAACAATGAAAACAAAGGATGTAGTCGGAAGTAGCGTCATGGGAGTTGCTGTCGTCATTGTTAAACAAACACAGTTGGCTGTCTGACAAGGTAATGTATTAGTTTTCTTCATGTTTTGTTTAGTCAAGCTTCCTTCCTTCCTTCGTTCCTCACTCTCTGATGAATGAGCTGATGGTTCTCCGAAAGCTATATCAAGAGGTGGCCCAAAGAAATGCATTGTTCCCTTACATGAAATTACGAACTTCTCTGGGTTTGAAGGTTTGATTTTTGGAAACATATGTGATTATGCAAACTGCGACAAAATATTCAACAAAGGTCTGGTCGATTTTTGACTTTTTAATGCATAAGTATACCAAGGGATTTAAAATGCAAAACAGGGGAATGTTTATCTTGATCATCCCTGGTGATCTACCATTAGATCATTCGAATTGAATCAAAATGTCATTAAAATCAAGTCAGAGTACATTTAGGCTTTAGATTTAGGTTTCCCATGCAGCATCAGCTCATATGTATCTTAAATAAGGAAGAACACGAACAAACACCAAGTGACAGCTAATAGTAGAGGGGTTGATTTAGCCTGCCAGATGTTTCTAGAAGAAAAAATAACAAAATAAATATATCACTGCTTATCCAAGGTAAAATGCTCTTTAAATATGTAGGACCCCTTACATTTATTATTATTATTAGTAGTATTATTATTATTTTGTAAATAAATACAAATAAAAATAGGTGCTTGCTTTTGGCCCTTGCCCAATAATTTATTGGAGAGTGTACTCCAAAATGACAATTATTTAGTTCCTGCTTCTAAAAAACAAAGCATCATTTTCTCATGCTGTCCAGTCCATTTTGTCTGAAACACTATTTAAGAAGAGAGTGTGACTTTGTGTGATGTCACAAAGCTTCCGTGGGTGCTGACATTGAACTTTCTAACATTTTAGATCTTTTACATGCACAAGAACCTATATGCACTTAAGGAAAGGAAACAAAATGAAAAGGCATACTAGGTCCCAAGAAGATCTGTTTAAGTCTAAATTTGGCTCTCAAAGGGAAAACGTTTGGGCACCCTTGATCTATAGCATGTGATATCTAAATTAACCTTTAAGAAAGGGCTTTAAGAGCTACCTCTGAAGCTACAGCATTTCCAGACTCTACCAAACGCTTCCAGATCAACACAAAAACACCCCTGCATAAATAGCCATCAGTGGAAGCTGGGCTTTTAAGTGAGACGAAAGGACTGCCACAGTTGGAGACTGCATTGCTTGAATTCCTGACTAGATAAATTGCAGACAAAGCTCATCCTGAAGTACTACTCAGTCTCCAGAACCCCGAGGAGGCATTCAAGTCTGCTGGGATGCCCCCCTCCATTTATTAAATGATTTTGCTGCAGTTACATAGCTGTATAAATGTCAGCTGACATGTGGGCGAAACTCCATTTAAAGCTTGTCAGAGAGATTTATCAGGGTATTAAAAACTTTTAAGTGTGCTGTTTTTTAAAGCTGTTGTGATGTGTCATACACCTCCAGAGCTTCCTATCACCGCAGCAGAGTGAACTGGGTTCTTCAGCAAATAAACACTGCATATTTAGCTCTTGCACAGGCCACCACTGATCCATGCAGTGAAATAGCTGTTTTTTCCACTGTGCATTCAAATGTGTTAAGTGTATAAAGGTAAAAAAAAAAAAAAAGTGGTTAATTTTGCAGAGAAAGTGTATTCTTTTTTTTTTATGACACTGAAATAAACATATCTTGCACAGGAGAAAGAGCGTATATAACTTATCTGACTAGTGTGTGTGTGTGCGTGTGTGTGTATACTCCTGTAGCCTAGAGACTCACATGATACACATTTGGCGTTGGCTCCCTTCGGTGACAAATACATGTCATCAGTTGACTAAGCACAAATGGGCCAGAACGAGGCCATCTCTGACCCACACTTTTCCAGCACTCATATGTTCCACATGCTGCCTTGCTAGTCGTCTGGTGCATAACATGAAATTATGACAGCAGTGTCATTTTTATTATCCTTATTCTAGAATTAGGGCTGATGCAACCGAGCCAACTGTGGGGTTTCCGTCATGGTGGCTGCCGTAACCATCATAAAGTCCCCCTGGTGCCGTTACACACAAACTCACACGCGCACACACACACAGACACACACCGTCTCTTCTCGTTTACTCTAGCACATAGCCACAGACTGTGGACCAGTGGATTTATGGTGTGTGAACAACACAGTTTCTTTTTCTTTTTTTTCCCCTTTTTTTTATGAGGGGCTTAGACAAACAGTATTTGGAGCCAATTGATCGTTATGCTGTACATTATCCCATTTGGTGGAACACTTTTCTCTCTCTGCCAATAAGACTGGCAAAGAACTGGACAGTGAAGCAGACAGACAAGGTCATCAAAAACAGAGGTGATAACATGCAAAATGCATGTGGAAATATTTTTATATATACAAAAAAAGAAACAACATACTGAAGACGTTTTTGATTCTTTGTCTGCCATATTTCTGTTTTTACCTTGCTGTTATTGATAAATGCAATTAGATTTTCTACATATCTTTTCGAAACACTCACACTTTTGATTGCTTAGTTTGTGTACCAAATTGCATATGCACATAAATATAAAAGGCTGTTTTTTTTTTGTTTTTTTTTACATGCATTTGCGCAACGTGATCTATCCAATACGTGCACAAACATACACACACTAATGTGTTTCCTGATGCAGGTGCATTATATAATGTGGAGTAGGATCAGACAGTGTCCTGTTTGGCTGTTAAAGAGTCCCATGGCTGTCTGAGGAGACCTAGATCTGTCTCAAATACGA
>CAEMYA010000161.1:1183137-1213464 GCA_903131615.1 Diplodus sargus
GTTTTTTTTAACATGCATTTGCGCAACGTGATCTATCCAATACGTGCACAAACATACACACACTAATGTGTTCCCTGATGCAGGTGCATTATATAATGTGGAGTAGGATCAGACAGTGTCCTGTTTGGCTGTTAAAGAGTCCCATGGCTGTCTGAGGAGACCTAGATCTGTCTCAAAGACGAAAAGTATCAAGTTCTATGAATCAGGAGGATGGGGACAAAAAGCGAATAGCAGAGAAGTGCAGTATCCTATAAATTTAATCAAAGTTTTTCAGTATTTCCACTCTGCCATAGATACACCCGGAAACCCAAAGTCTATCACTCAGCAGTGCTACTAATTGACCAGAATGTTGTTTTTGCTTTTGTTTCAAGGAGTTGGTGAGGCAGACTTAATAAAGATAATGTAACATAGACATCCTGTTTTTGTCTGTCTTTTTTATTAGATTATTGTTTGGGCTTTTTAGCCGTTTATAGGACAGAACAGCTCTGGAGAGACAGGAAATAAGGGAGAGAGAGAGAGAGAGAGAGAGAGAGTGAGAGAATACATGCAGTTAAGGACCTCAGGTTGGAATAGAACCTAAGGCGTTGCTGAGGACTGCCTCAGTACATGGGGAGCATGCTCCATCAGCTGAGATACCAGGGTGCCCCATTTATGTCTGTCTTCATGCTAACAGTATAAAGCTGACACAAATGAATTTGGCATAGTTATACAGGAGTGCACAAGTCTCGGGGAGGAGACACAGGCTGAGGAAAGATGTTGTTGAGGAAGTAGCAAGGTGCCAGAAACCTAACCTCCAGCTTAGAATCACATGCCAATAATAAGATTAGTTTTAACAGTCTAAATGCAAAGTTTCCTGATTTCCTCTGTGGTTGGTAGAGCTATTTAACTGTACTAATTCTCTTGTTTTTGTTTTTGTTGTCAATGGTTGGCTGTGTCTGGGGATGGACTAATATTTTGGCAATAAAATTATAGATGATTATATTTTTGGGTTGACTGTTTTTTTTAAATTAAATTCTGTACAAACGTCCACTTTGATTAAAGTAAGAACTGTTTAGATTTTGGTGGTCAAAGGTCAAGGTTATCTTTTTTTTTTTTACAATAATGCAATCATTCACATGCTAATTATGTGTCAAACATGTCTAATAGTATAATTTGATGCAGTGAGGAGATTTGATGTCCAAAAGGTTAAAGGTCAACTTCGCTGTATATAACATTTGTTCGGATAATTTTTTGGTGACACCAATTTTTGTGTGTCCACCTTGGCCATGGCAGTCAAAACTAGCACTGTGAATAGATGAGAGGTTTACTAAACTATTAAACCAAAAAGTAAAAGGAGAAATAGCAAAAGTGACCTCTCACAGGTCACTTTAGATTGCTTGTTGTCATCAAGTGTGAGGGGGTATGACATTTTTTGGACCAGCAGCTTTCTTTGGCATAAACATGTGCGGATTTAGGACCTTGACAAAGAAGGAAAATCGGACTGATCTCAGATCCAATTGGTTGGCGTGCCACAATTCCCTACCCACCCAGGGACACAAGAGATTTACCAATCCTTAAAGTAAATGAGAAGCGGCAGGCCGCCTTACCTCACTGCGCCCATTGTTTCTCCAGTCTAAACGAAGAACGAGTGGCATAAATGGATGCATGAACTCATGGATAATGCATGGGAGGGTCTCATTAAAGAGGCTTTGGGAAAATTTCAACAAGTTCAGGTTAGTCAGCCTGGCAGGTACATTGAGCGTTTGAAGCATAGCTACATGGTTTCACCTGTGCGAACACATCAAATTTGATTTTTGCTTGGACTACACATGCTACGTTAGCAGGGTTCATCCATCCTTTTCAAGCTGTTATACACTCTACCAATGGAGCAGACACCCTTACATCTGTCTGGCTTGGCTAATTCAATTAACTCACCAACATTTGATCAAATAAAAGTCCAAGCCTGTAAGCTTAATTAAATACAAGGGGGTGGGGAGAGGCCCATGAGTGTGTGTGTGTGTGTGTTTGATGGTGTGCCTGCACCTACACATCTGGGAGAGTATGAGTGCATTTGTGCTTGTTGGTATAAGTGCATGGATGGTGTGTGTGTGTGTGTGTGTGTGTGTGTGTGTGTGTGTGTGTGTGTGTGAGACAGCAGGTGCATGCCAGCTTCAGTTTGTGTGTTTATGCTTGCCTGGCTGTTTGGGTGTGTGTGTTTTTATAACTGGTTGCTAGGCAAGGGATGAGATAAAGCGTTTAACAGAGACACAAGAGATTTCCAACGTGCTCTTCCGTTGAGCTGCTGAATACACAATAGGAGGGAGTTCAGCAAAGTTCAAGTAAACCACTTCTGACTGCTCACTCAATGCTACATGAATATGGATTTGTCTTAGTTTGATTTCTTTTTTCACCAAAAAAAAGAATTAATTATTCAGAAAACACCTTGCAGCCAAAACAAACAGGCGGCAGCGTTCATGCACAAGGAAGGGGCACGAATGCCCCAAAGAATTTGAACTACCAAATTGACATCAACAAAGATGGGGCACAAGCTCAGGCAGAAGTTAGACTCAATAATTTACACGTATTTATTCACAGTCAGACACACAAAAAACAGCGAGTAACTTTCGGGCTGTGTATCTGCCTGTTCCCTTTTTGTGGATGTCAACTTTAAGGCAAATATTGATTATGAAATATCAGCACACTACAAATAAATCCAAATTAAGTTAGGCGACCTCGGCCAAAATGTCTGTATTTGCACATAGTTTAACACCGCTCACTAGAATGATAAAACCCTTTGCTGAAGTCTAATCAAGTTTGCCTGCAGTAGCGGCATTTACAGATACATGTAAAAGCTGTTGTGGCGAACACTTTGCATCTCCAGCAACCACGGATTCTCTCCACATTGAAGAGGTTATCTCCGGAGGATGATCCTTAGATAATTCTGGAAGTCCTTGAAGCGTTGGCTGCAGCTTTTAGACAGCAGAATATAGGATGGATGCTTTTTATGCCACCAGATAAGCATGGCCCCCATCCTTGTGAACTGAAACAGCCAGTCTTTACTGGCTGCTGGTTTCAGGGGACCCACTGTAAGGAATGCTGGCTTACATTTCATTGTGGCTGCATTTCCGGCCCTTTTATGCAGAAGAAGCTCTGTGACTGCTTCTAGAAAGTCGGTTGAAAGTCAGCCGTAACACAAGAGGAGATTCATATGTTCATTTTGCCATCAGCAGGTGGACACCTGGAGCTCTCTGGAGTACACATGGATGTATTTAACACTAAATGAAAGCCTGCATCCTGTCCCTGCTGCTGTCTCCTCTGCTTATACTCCACTTACATGCCTCACTGGACTTACCCATTATCAAGACCGTGTTGCATCATCTGCACTGTGATTTGCTGGTGAGATTTTGCTGTCTCATCGTGGATTGCTGGATGTAAAATTGGTGAGGCAGAGTGGCTGCTTGTGGTACAGACCTGGGCCATCGTCTTGTGGAATTCTGGTTGGTCGGTGCCATTCTGCAGTCGTACCTTGGTCTGGTATCAGTGTAGGGCTATGGTTCAAACATGGTACTCTGTACTATGTAAAAGTTGTTATTTGTTGTTAATGGCTACACTCGAAGGTGGGATGGAAAGCCATCCGTCATAGATATTTGTTAAAATATGGCGATAATGGTGCTTAAGTTTGGCCGACATCGACTACTAATCCATGACCATTGTAACTCCATGATTTAAAAGGTGGTGCGGAGACGAGGCCGCTTTGAAACATTGCACAGTGATGTATGTCAGTGGTAACGTGAGTTTGTTTCCTCTGCAGGGTGTGACAGTTGGAGATTCATGTTAGAGGAATGACAAGAAAGAGCGGCGACTACAGCAACTGCCGCATCATGACAAGATGGTGCCTCAATTTTTATAAACAACGATGTCATCATCCATCACTGTAGACATTGCCAGTAGATATCAGTAGATATCGTCCATACTGACACCTTAAGACGCGGGAAGTGCATGCATATCACTCGTACACAACAGTGATCCATATGTTTGCTAATAGAATTGGGTGAAAGACCAGGTCATCTGTTCTTTGGTGTGCAGAGGGATGCTCCTCCAGAGGACTTTCTCCTTAGGACCAGCTGTATGAACATAAAGGGACATGGTGGTGTATTAGATCTACACAAAGAGCTCGAAGGGCTGTCCAGGCACCAATAAAAATGAAATTCAGCGCATCCTGGACTCAATGCTAACCTGCATTCACTGGGTCAAATAGTGAGGGAGAATTTGCTCCAGGCACAGGAATCCCTCCCCCAGCATCCGTGCTTCTGTGAGGACAGTTTTCAACAGGAGATAAAAGTCACTGTATTGTTCCCTTTTTTTTTCTGGGTGTAAGATGCCATTTATCGTCACATGACAAATGAGTGATGTTTATGAGTTACCCCTGGTGGGAAAAAAACAAAAAAAGAAACCACATGCCATGTCAGTCTCCTGAAACTAGCAACGGGGCGATGCAACACCTGTCTCAGCCAGAAATGGAGAATGAAAAAGATCAGTTCAGACTGGCAGTTACAGAATCATCCAGGCTTGACCGTGTCCTTTGTGATGACCATTTCTCAGGAGGCCAGAGAGTCGAAAGCACTTCCACATCGAGATAGTGCTACACACCCACACCCACCTACTGCATGTCAGAACAAAAGTAATGGAACTGGTCCCTTGTAGATTTGTTTAAGCAGCGGACCATTTTCATTAAACCATTTGGTTCTTTGCGGGGCGCTCACAATGCTTTGACAACTCATTAACATGGTGCTGCACCTTTTTGGCTGCTGCTGTCAGCTGGGATTTAAGGGCTATCCACATGGGGACGATCACTATGACAGGAACTACAAATAGATCATTTTATTAAATAGTTCTTATTCAAGTGGATGTTGGAGTCAGCACCGTTTGACGACGACAGTGGCCAACAAAGCGATCGGGATCACTTTCAGAGTGGTTAGGCGAACAATGGAATCACTTACAGCCAATTGAAATCCATCTGAGTTTACAGGGTGTCATGTTCACAACATAACTGGCTGCAAATGACACATTAAAAAATTGAATTTTACCTGAGATACACTGCCAAAAGGTCTTTGTAGCAGATGGAGTCTCTGCACATAGCTGACTTTGGCAGCTATTTGAGATGTATTTTCAGTCTTTAGTCACCACTAACTAGACATGAGCAAATATATTTGCTTAGTTAATTGGAATTTCAGTTTACACTTTCTGAGTCAAATAGCCCAACACTAATATTTCAGTACCGTCTTGTCTTGTCAGTGAAAACAAAACCTGCATTTCTTCACAGTTTTAATGATCAAATATCTATTTAGCTCATCATCATCATCTCATCACGTGATTTTTTTTTTTTTTCAAACTTCAATATTTATCACAATGATATTGCCCTATTGTGCAATCGTTCGAGCAGGATAATCGTGAAACGAAAGTCTGATATGGAGACAGCCCTACTCTGAAGAATGTGTCGTCCTTACTGATGCTCTTTGATCATCGCTGTTCACTCGTACGAACGTTTGAGCAAAATCTGTCTTCAAGAGACGACGACTCTTGTAACAGAGTGTTCCCTCCGAACTTTCCCATCTGTGAAGAACTTCCAGAACCTGTCGCCCTCTGGTTTTCTTTGTTTCTCCGTGCAATCAAACAGCAGTCACAGGTCAGCAATTCTTTATCCATTTCCCTAAGCAGCTGACACAGCTGTAGCGTGCAGTGCGGGCTTGACGTCACCGTTTACGTAACGTCATCATCACCGTGGGTGGTCACGCTGTTACCATCATATCTCTCCGTATAGTTATTGTTCTTTGTGCAATCGGCCCTTAAACACTCAACTGTTGTGACAGCTGACAAAGGAATTTACTTCACTTTCAAACCCCGTGTGGAACGCCAATAACTGATGGTCCTGACGTCACGCGGGTGGTCGTCCGCCTCCTCCCTGCGGCCCGCGAGCATTCTTCCTGCTCCAGACTCTTCCTCTTTTCTTGGAAAGGATCTGTTGAGTAATTAAAATTTTATTTCCTTCCCGAATGCCACCTGGGAAGAATATCTGCAAGCCATGCAAAGAATATCTAGCAGTCATCTGAGACTCAAGCTCAGTTGCTGCAGTACGCCTGTTCAGTACCGACTCGCAGCGTTTATAGAACGCCAGCACTGGCTTTTATAGTGGTGATGCAGTAAGTATGCACAGTAGGCAGATTCTGTGGTTGCAATTTGAAGGAGCAATTTGTTATCCCGGGTAAGTAAGTAGAAGAGGAATGCCCCTGCCACTGTCAAGGTTTGGAGTTATTCTCCCGTCGGTGCCACTCTTATTAAACACAGGAAACACCGTTTGGCTGGTTACACTGGCCAAGTGCTCTCCTCACTAATTTGTGGAGAAGCAGATTTTGTTTGCAGTTAACTCCTGTTTCTATTTACATTTTGCTTATGATGTTCACAGTATTTAAATCAACGTAATTAACAGTTAATGAGTTTGTCTTTCCCGAGGTGTCGAGTGTGCCGGTGTGTGTGCGTGGCACATATACATGCCCCTTATTTGATAGAGCCGACGATGATGGTGCAGCTAACACCCCGTTTCTCAGGAGAGCTTCTCCTCTGCCATCCTCAATTTCTCCTGTTTCTCTTTCCTCGTATCTGCCCCTCTGAGATCTCGTTCTTCCCTCTCTCCTCTCCTCTCCTCTCCTCTTCTCTCCTTCCCCTCCTCCTCCTCCTCCTCCTCATCCCAGACTTTCTTCCCCTCCTCAGGTGACAGGGTGATGGATTAAGCCCAAATAAACTCGTTCATCTTTCAATTAGAGCCAGTGTTGAGGAGGTGCCAGCCATTATGAAGCTGTCTGGAAGACTGGGAGCGAGGGAGTGATGGAGAGAAGAAAGGGGGGGGGGGGAGAGAAAAAGGGGGTGAGAGTGAGTTATGGCATTAGTGCGCGAGACAGAGATAGAAAGATTTCTGTGAAAGACGGAGTGAGAAAAGAGGTGAGAAGGGAATCGAGGGGTGTGCGGCATTTGCGGGGAGGAAAACTTATTGGTTGAGGGAGCAGATCCAACTATTAAAACATCACTCCTGCGCCGCCATCAGAACACAACTCCCATGCCTGGCCGACCACCCACGGTCTGGCTCCCCACGTCATCGCCAGCCCAGCTTGTGCTTTTACGCAACATTGCCTTTCACTGATTTGATTTTTTTCTCTCTCCCCCTCCATTGTTGTCGCCGTTTCTTATGAGCCTGATGAGTTTGTTCTAAAGACTTAGTCATAGAATCGGAGGGCTGTGGTGTGCGTTTGGACCCTCGCATATACATGTGGGCGTGAAGGCACGCATATATATATTTGTCTGCTAATGTGTATGCGTATTCTCACGTATTACAGGCTGCTTGCATATTTCTTTTCATTACAGCGTGTGAATAGCGTATATATGTATTCATATGCAATGATGCCTGTGTGTGTGGGGGCGCTTGAGAGGAAGGAGACAGTGGTGTTTGAGGAGGCTGTTATAACTTAGTACCCTCGCCTTCATTCTCTCCCAGAAACCAATACTGAGTTGTTGGCATACTTTCGTTTTATTTTTTTTTTCCATTTTCCTCCTGCTTCTTCAAGGGAATATTATGTACTGTAGGCACACGGGGACGAGTTCTAATGAATTTGAATGAGCGTCTCAATTTATTTTCCATGTTTTATTTATTTTTTCAGGGTATGGGGAGTAAATTGAATCGACAGTGGTGATGCGTGCGCTAGTCAGGAGCAATATAGGGACCTGCTGTTCTGATTAAGTTCCTGTTATGGAGCCGTTCATTATTGATTTCATCCCCCCCCCCATTCTCCTCCCCTCTCGCATTTCGCATTCGCTCCGTATCTCTTTCTTCTCAGCAGGTCTCGTACTCTTTCCCCCTTCTCCGCTGTCAGCTCTCATTTCAAAGCAGCGAGTTGCTATTTGTAAAAAGCTTCAGTTTTTATTTTCAATTATTCTCATTATTGTTTTTGCTTCAAATGCCACCTCTAGTGTTTTGCTTTTCGGCGACATTGCAACGCGGAGGCGACGGGAGCGAAACCCGGATCATGTTATTCAGTTGTTTCACTCCCCCTGATAAGTGGACTCAGACGACATCTATGGTTTATTTACCGAGCAGTTAGATACGGAGTATTATTTGGTGAAACACTGAATCACTTTTTCCGTCTGTGCTGTTGTTGGGTTGTTCTCGAGTGAGGACTACTAGCATTTGTCCAGAAACAAGAATTTGCACAATACACTGTCAAACATGATCTTTTAGCTTACATTCAGTTTTTTATTGGGTGGTGTTTTTTTTCTGTTATATTGGTGTAAATCCAAACAGGATTCTTGTGCTTTATACACATGGCCACATCTCAGTAGACGATTCACCGTGAGTCACCGATTCTTTGTACAGTTTGTCTGTACACAAAGGTGTTATGTGGACCGTCGTCAGCTCTTGTCAGGCTAATAGACTGAGCTCAGACAGTTTGCTGTGTATTAATTAGCACCAATATACACCGGACATCAGTCACAACATTGAAACAAAGTGAATAATATTGGTCATCTCATTACAATCCGGTGTTCTCAAGGGAAACCTTGAGTTGCCATTCCTGTAGATTGTTGATATGTACCACCCACCTGCTTCAGACCAAATATCCCAAGTCATAGCAACAGCCCTCACTGATGGCAGTAACACCCCGTTGGAAGGTCAGCGCACCTTTGCTAAGCTCAAAGTGCCGTCTTGGCCTCCAAAGCTGCACAGATCTCAATACGCTTGAGGGTCTGCAAACGGCCCTGAGACTGTAGATCAGCACTCTGGGGTTTGAGTCATTCTCGTTAACTCCGGAGCATTGCCTGATTAACTTTACTCACGTCCTGTTTAAACAAAACAGGTTACAGATTCTCAAGTGAGCGGTAGTCTCTTGCCATTCGAATGCAAACTTTTGTTTAGAAGTGTTCCAAGGCAGATGCATGCCTTTAAATTAAGCTCCAGCCGAGCAGATGCCGCCGGTTTCCAATGCCTCACCTGTGGGATAATGCACATAATGCATGCTAATGTGTTTGAATGTAGACTAAACAAAACAACCTCAAGTCTAATAAGAGTGGATTTTGGCATCAACCCTCCCTACACATGAGCCAACCATTAAAGTATTGGTGTAGTCCATTTAATGTGTTGACCCCCCCCCACTGAAACTAGCACCTCTGTGCCAGCTAACCCTCTAAAAGTTTGCATTTCCCCACGATGATTTCGTATATTTAAAGGTAATAGGTGGCTGTGACTCAGGTACAGTGGGAGGCCTGTTCACCACACGCTGGCGGTGAAAAAAGACAACAAAAAATGTCTTTCTTCGAGGATGAAGTAGTTTTGGTTTGTTAGGGGTGATAGGTCACAAGCACTGATGCGTCTTTCAAGGAATTAGCATGCTCTCGCAAAAACTAACCAACAAAAAAACAAAACAAAACTGCATTCTCTTTTAGGAGCCTACGGTTAAATCTCTTTTTGTGGAGGATTAAGAAGTGCAGCTTCAGTGGAGTCAGAGGCTGGCAGCTGTGTTGAGACTGAGCTACGGTTAGGAGGCAAACTGAAGGGCCACTGTCTGCTCGTTTTATTATGACTAACTTCCTTTAACCTGACCTCTCCATGAGTCAAGAGCCACCTCACAGAGAAAGGAATGCAGAGACAGGTTCCATGGAAAATGAAGAGGGGAACCTGTTGTTTTTAATGAGTGTCTGGCCCTCTCGACTGGCTGGCTGGTTTGCTTACTGGCAGTGTGGGTGGCTGGTTGGATCACAGACGAGCCGGCTATAGCATGATGTCGTTTTTTTTTCCTGGCCAATATTCTCTGTTCCCGGGTTCCTTGGCTTTTTGGTTGCTAAATGTTCGGCTGAATAGCGTAAAGTTTAGTTAGTCAGGGTAAAAAATAAGTAGTTCTCTTCACCCAGTACTCATATTTCAGATGATTTCGATGCCTTATACATACGTCTGATGCGTTTATTTATAGAGCATATTATATGCAGGCATTTTAAAACTAATCCTAAAAGCAAGGTTTCAAAGGAAGTTTTGCCCGGCAGCCTCTGTCTGCCTTTTGAAGGAACCACCCTGTCAAAATCCTGGCCTTCTTAACGCAAACTGTGAGAGATTGAAAGCGGCCTGCTGAAACATCTGTGGTCTTGGCTAGGAATTAATGACAACAGATAGACCGGGATTAAGGATCCTGGAAGTGAGCTCTGGGATGGAGGGACGGAGAACTTGGCTGGGAAGTGGGGGTTGAAAGTTTGGAACAAGGGGTGAGGTAGGGGTAAGGGGTGTGGAGCTGGGAAACTGCGGAAGCTTAGAGGATGAGTTGAAAGTTTGGGTTCGGGTGAGTGCAGGACTGAGGCAATTGTGGGTGAGGAGAGACGGATATGGGAAGCGTGCGGTGAGTGTTGAGAAACCGGGGTGAAGCTCGGAACAAGGGCTGGTGCAGAAAACAAAGCAAAAACTGCTGCAATGCTTCAAAGAAAAAACAACATCCGAGCTGTTGTAGCTGTATTTAGTATTTCTGGCCCAGGTAATAACTGCAACGCTGTATGGACTTTTATTTAATCACTTAAAATACCCAATACAATGAATTACTTTGATGCTAAATCAATATTTTTATAGTGTGGGATTCGGTGTAAGGGAGACTATGAATTAAGGATGAAGTGTGGCGGAGGGAAAGGACTTGTGTTTCTGTGATGTGGAGACTGCAGTGAAGCACGTCTCTAGAGCTGGTTTACGGACTACGAATTGAGGTTTGCGGAAGCGGAGTTATGTTCAGTTCTTCTTGTCAGTTTTCTGGACCGCAGTGGGACGCTGAGGCCTGCTTTAGCTAAGGCTGTACTGAATAGATGGACGGATTACAGATAAGTTGGAACACAAAAGAACTTGGACTGAGCCAGAGTTGGCTTTCCCCAGCTGGGAAGTTGGTCTGGGGCGTCAGCTGGAGGGTTGCGGACGGGGGTCATTTGACGCTACTTTGGCTGTTCCCGGACACAGAAAGGACTGGACGTGAAGGAGGTCGCTCTCTCTGTGTCTCTCTCTCTCGCACAAACTCCTTTCATGCTAAGCCAGTTAAACTTTTGGGAAGATGATATTATGGATGATACGGAGCGCAAGATGAGTCAGCCACAGGAATCCCAGAAAACCCACAGTGGTTGGCTGGACTACATAGAGGGAGAGAGACCGTGAGACAGAGGGAGGCACACAGGAAGTGTGTGTGTGTGTGTGTGTGTGTGTGTGTGTGAGAGAGAGAGATAGAGAGAGAGAACGGGGGGTAGAAATATGAAAGCCAAGGAGAAGTAAAGGAGAAAGGGAGTCATGGGAATGTGTCATTGGAAGGAGTAATTGTTGTTTCTGGGAATTAATGATTTTGACCTCATTCTAATTTCCTATCAATCCGATGAAGTAAGTGTCCCTTATTAGTCACCGGTGAACATTAAAAACATGAACGATTACAACCAATAACCAACTCCTCCTAAAGTCGACTGGCAGTCTGTCAGATCGGTATCGTGTTGCTGAGGCAGTGCTAACGTGTTCATCTCAGCAGAAGTGCGCATGTGGTTTCAGAAGAACAAAAAGGAAACTCTGCACTTGGAACAAAAAAGTCCTTCCACAGTTGTTTCTGCGGTAAAGGCGGAATGCCAAAAGAAACATTAGCATCGATGAATATTTCATTAGCTATCATGACTAACTGCGATGACTGTCCGCCGCCATGCTCCGCGAAGGCAACAGCTGAGAATTCATCCCCGCCTGAGGTTTGACACGCAGGATGCTTCTGCCACCTGCTTTGTGTTCCTGGGGTCTGCATTACAATGTGTTAATACGCAGAGGGTTTGTGGGAAATGTGGTCTCAGACACAATTCAGACCTCACTGATCAAACTCTAGCAAGGTCACGAGTTCATTGGACAGCCATACTGCAACTAATTTGAGGCTGATACATTCGGGATGAAATATCCAACATGTCGCACTCTTCTGTTTTTCTTTGGGTCTGCGCTGTTATTGGGGCTGACATTACGTCTGTGCTGGGGTATTTCGTCTGTTGTCCTGCCAAGCTTGCACGATGGGGTCCAGAGACAGGCCTGGGAGCAGTGTGAGGCTGAAGTCCAATATCCTCTGCTACTGGGCAGACACAACTGGAAGGAAGCGACGGGTCAGGCAAGAAGAAGCATAGTCCCATGTTTTATGCATAATATCACTGGCTGCGTGCCTGGCCACAGACTTAAAACCGGGCCTGTGATCATTTCACCACTTATTCATCGTAGAACCTCAAACAAGCGCATTACAAATGATGATTGTTTTTTGGTTTTGGTTCTCAAGTGGGATATTTCTGTTTTCCATTGGCCTGTTTTCTCACAAGCCAGAGAGCAAAGCCGACACAGAACCAAATTATGAGTAAGCACTTACCGTAAGTGCGGGCAATAAAAGTGCAAGTTTCGACCGAATGGCGCAGATTTAATTTTTTGAAAGCAGAATTCCTTCTTGAAATTAGAACCACTGCCGGTCGTGTCCGAACGGGTTCCGAAAAACACAGGACAACGCCACAGTTAGAGAGCGACGTAGCCCAAACACCCGCAAAACGCATTTCATTTTTCACCAACAAGCGATTTACCCGCGACGCCACCAGCAGTGACATACAAGTGAGACACATCGGACCGTGTAATGAGATGCGCACTCGGATCTTGTGCCAGTCCTGGCTGTTAGAGACGAGCACGGGAGTGGAAAAGCGCTGACTCACCCTTGAGCTCCTGGTATCATGTACCTTCCAAACTTTCGCAGTGTTGCAGTGACCTTGAGCGGCGCCGAGAGGAGCGAGCGAGCGGGTGACTGTGGAAAATGAGGAGAGGGAGAGAGAGAGAGGGACCCCTCCAACCTGCTTCTCGACAGATAATCTGTCAACCCCCCACCGGTCCCCAGACTCATGGTACATGCGGCATATACACACATATGCTACGTAGAGAGAGCACACACACACGCGCGCACACACACATACACACACACACACACACTTCTCACCAGCCGCCTACTCCTGCAGCACAGCTGAGTGTCTGACAGAGAGGTAGTCGGTGGAGAACGCGCATACCTCCCTCCTCTCCTCCGTTTCAACTCCATCCATCACACCCAACACTGCTTTCTTTCTCTATCTTTCACTCTCTGCCTCCTCTCTCATACATTATCTTTCATCTCTTTAATAACCGTCCCCTCTTCCTTGCCGTGGGTCCTCACTCGCTCGTAGTTTCTCCCTTTTCTCTCCCCAAAATTCATCGCTTCTTTCGCCTTTTATTTGTCTTTGCCTCATCCCTCCTGAATCAGTTGCGGGGGGAAATAAAAAGCTTAATCACTGAAAAATGGACACAGCGGAGAACACACACTGGTCTGTAATCTAAGTACAAGCTGGATAATTATAGCCTTGTGAAGTGCTGTAACCAGTAGGAGAAACAAGGCCCGCTGTGAACTGTTGTTGGTAACAAATCCGAAATTGCAGACTATTGATTAGCTCACTCGCTGCTTATCAGCCCACAGGCGCTTCTTGTACCACACGCGCATGTCCGTACGTCTATAGGCCCTACCTGTGAGGACAGTCACTGACATAAAGCACTCCTCAGTCCTTAACCATAACAACTGAATGCCTAACCCTAAGGCTTAGCTTAACCCACACCTAAACCAAAGTCTAAGCCCCAGTTAGCAATCCCAATACACCCATTGCCCCCACCACTCAGCCCTAACCCCTCCACATTTTGTGCTTTCACTTGTAGGCTACATGGCCCTCCAAATGGAGCTTTTTCAGAGGCACACTTCAAACCAAAGGTAATGAGAACTATCTGTCTTTATAATATACAGATAATATATATATATATATATATATGTGTGTGTGTGTGTGTGTATACTATGATCTGTTTATTTCTAAAAGCATAAAACAATCATGAACAGTTGCTCTTGGCTAGCTAGCTAACTAGCCAACCTTGCATTATAACTGCTGATTTGTGCATGTCAGTCCCACATTTTGACGCGTTTCATTGTTGCACCCCACTTTTGATGGCAGCATCAGAATTAGTGCAGACTGGCACGTTCAGGAGCTAATGTAGACCTGTAAAGAGCCCAAAATGACATCTTCAAATGGCTTATTATCATATTTGTCCAAACCAGCAGTCCGAAACCCAGAACTCTCTATTTACAATCAGAAATGGCAGAAGAGTAGCAATATCCATGGTTTCACCCATTTAGCATGGTTTCCGACAAATTCTCAGTTAGAGTGAGAGCAGTGTCAGAAAATGCTGCTTAATCACATAAAACTGTCTGTACATCAGCAGCGAGGTATTACCTTTCACGCAGGCGCATATTGTGCAGGCTTGTTGGCCGCCGGCTGTAATCTTTGTGGTGTGCTCAAGTGCAGCCCTGACGCAGGATGTATGAGGTGACGCAGCGGTCGGCCTTCCACGCAGCTAGTTCTCTGATGTCAGTTTGGTGTGTCGGGGCTGTCAGCTGTCCGATGAGAATTTCCATCTTACGTTGGAAATACAGACAGCAGTTAACTTGAGTGTCTTCCCCCCCTCCCCGAGTGGGTAGAGTACGGAGTATGAGTCAGTGGGCTGACATTAACTGGCAATCCTGCGAAGTACGCAAATGCATCGCAAAGACTCAAGATGAGTCACTCCTCACATCAAAGAGGATAATTGCACTTACTGACTCAATTACCACGTTTGAGTTTGAATTACTTCTGCTGAAGTTGTTGCAGAACAAGCTGCAGAGAACAGACGTGCCGTAAAAGACTGGATGACGGAGAGGAAATGGGAGCATTGGGTTTGTTGGAGAGGAATGAGAGAGACGGCGGTAGTAAATGTGTACGAGAGAGAGATGGATTTAGAATACGGAGCGGCGATGCCTTCTCCGCCATGTGCGATCATTTAGACCATTACTGGTCGTATTGTTTGTTCTCAGCGCACTGCTCTCTCGTCCATCTTACTGCCAACTTAATTTCCCTGCTATGTGACGGTTAGATTTATAGACGTATTCCCCCACTGCGCCGCCACAGGAGGTGGAGCAGCACAGATGTGATGAAGCACTGTCCAGAATCCAAGAGCTACAGTCGAGTTCCCAGTCTGTGCCAAGAGCCATGTGAGTGTGGGTGGGGGGTGATGAGTTGGTGTTGGGGAAAGCGGCCGAAACTTCTAGAGACGCTGTGACTAAATTCAGTTTAACATCTGTGGCGGGAGACGGTCCAGTTGGTGGTGATCATCTTCTGGATGGTTGTGGGCAGGGGTTGTGGATCTGATAGCGCTCCTTCGCGCTGCATTTCTGCAGTTAAGCGGTGATTATGTCAAAGGTTAAAGGGACAGTTCACCCACAAATTGCACTTTTGCCATTATGGAGATATTAGAATTCAAAGCACCAATTAAGCTTGAAATATGACACAACTTTAGAATGTAACTTTCTTTTCGACATTCAACAGGAAGCTGAAATTTCACAGCTGTAAGTTTCAAAATTGATCATAAAATGACTCCAAAGTGCTCACACAGCTCTGGAAATATCTATCACCGGATCAATTTTTAAACTTTGTCCAAGTCCAGATGACATTTACTGTACTAATTCAGCTTCCTTTCAAATTATACTTAACGTGAGTATGGAGTGCCACAGTAATGACATGTGATATTTAAAAGCAGAAATGGACAACTTTTCAACCTTCCAGCATTTGCCTTAGCAAACGCAGCATTAGCAAAATTGCTACTGCTAGCATGAAATATAAACCTGATCTCAGTGCTATCATCGAGTGAATTCCTGTCCATTTACCTGGGTTTCAATCACTCTCGCTCTACATCTTCTCTGCCTCTTCTGTCGGCGGGGTTCTTTTCCTTTGCAGTGTAGAGTTTCTGCAGTTATATCAGGTCGTCTTCCTTTACCTGGGGATAGTGACCTGGGAGAAACCCTGCCCTCCTGTTTTGTGTTTCCTCGTGTTGATTCCTAAGTCACCGCCTTGTCACAAAAGGTGCCTTTGTTTTTGGAACTCCCTCAGTGAGGCTGGCAACTTCAGGGTCCTCTTTAAAATCAGTTGTGGAAACCTGTTTTCAAATAAATGTGCAGGTGCAGTAAAAATGTGATTATTTGTTTCATTACTGCTGTACTTTTATTCATTTGCACTATTTTTATTCATTAGTTTTGCTTTTACCTGTACTTACATTGTCATATAAATGCGCCGTGTAGATATGTATTCTTTGTACAATGTTAACTACAGTTGAGCAATATTTTTCCTAACATCAAACAGACGTTACGGCATATTTATTTTTTTAATTTTTAAGATAATGCATACAGACCTGTTGTGGCAGTGGAGGCATATTGCAGCAATATTTTGGAGGTTAATTACTGCTGGTTTATTGGCATAATGTAGCTTAACATACAGACAGAGAGGACTTAGTTTCTAAGAAAGCCTGCTATTTGGCAATAATTTAGATGGCGGGATGATATAACTACCCTGATGTTAAAAAAAAAACATCAGGCTTGAAAATAAAATTTTGGATATCTCCTAACTGTAATGTTAACTGTGTATCTTGCTTGTAAGCACTTCATATCTATGTGTCGTGTGCTTCATAGATTTTTTATTGTTATTGTTCTCACATTATTAATGATATAATGTGACATATACAACAACTACTCACTAACTGAGGGTCAAGACGTATATATTTGTATATGTGACCTCTCTGCCCATATGAAAGGGGTGATGCACTGATTGGCATTCAAGGTACGCTCATCACTTTTTAATTGTGTTAATGAACCTTTAATAGTTCCTGTTTAAGATATTTGACATACCAAATATAATTTTTTTTCTCCTTTATCTGTAATCAAGTGGGAAGCCTGCGGACTGGCTGACCTCGATGACTCTCAGACGCACAGTTCAGGAACTTGATTCAGGGCCATACCAAGCCCAGTAATCACCAAATTGGACCACATTAAATCACAAAACAATTATCCTTTTTGTTTAGCTCAGAGTATAATTGATTGCACTCACACCAGTTGTAAAAAATGAGATGTGTACTGTACACCACGCCCCGAGCACCGAGGCACCCTGAGTCTGTGCACACAGAGCGACTTCCGAATTCATCAGATGTCTGACAAAACAAAAGCCATAGCTGTTGCTTAATGAAGCATTTCATTTCCATCATCTTTTCTACACCCCCACAGGATTTCTATGTATCTCTTTACTTGATGTATGTGAAGTGCAGCAGAGCACCGTATCTACATAATTTTAGAAAGAGGGCTCTGAAGCAGTGCCTCACAGTTCACAATGGGCTGGTAATGAGTCACAATTTTCTTCCACACAGAAATAACTGATGTGTCTGTGTATTTTTCCTGTGTGTGTGTGTGTGTGTTAGTGCTCTGCGTGTGGAACAAAGATAATTGAATGTAAGTGGTGCCTATCAACTGTGGTCGTATTTCTCTGTGGTACTGAAACCTACGGAGATTTGAAAACTCATTTAGCCGTGCCACTTCAAAGAAAAGAAAATATTACATAAAAACTATGCTGGAAGTGTGGGCCCCCTTCCTCTCCCCCCTCAGCCTCCCCCGCCCTTCCTCCCCCCCCCCTCTGCTGTTGCGGTGTAAAGTGCACAAAAGAAGTGGAGAAGTGGAAAATGAATTAGGGCTGCAGTTCGACTATATTTTCATGTGCTGCAATCGCGTATGTACGTGCACGCACACACACGCACGCATATTTGTTTGTCTGTGTGTGTGTGTGTGTGTGTGTGACTGCGTGCCCATGTGCCAGCATGCTTCTGTTCACATCTTTGTCTGGGCGAAGTGCATGTTTGAATTCATGCTAATTAGTGTGTCCATTGAAAAACAGGAAGCCGTTCCCAGCCTGTGAAGATGAAAGGCATCGGAGCTGTGTCCAGTATTTCCTCCCTGGTGTGTTACACTGTAGCTCCACAGGCTTTCACAACGAGATTGCAGACAAAAGACAGAAAGAGACGGAGCAGGAGAATGGCTGTCACCGAGTTTCATAAGCTCCGTTTCACAACAGCATCAGAGCAAAAAGCCTTTTTTCTGAGATAATTGCAGCCAGGTCGGGAAAGGTTCCAATGCAGAGCGCTGCAGAGGGCGTGCAGTCAGGTTATTTGCAATTAACTGTGGCCGATGCAGTACAGCATTTTCACCTGATTTAGCTCTACTTGCAGTGCTGCACAAGGAGAAAGAATATGAGCTGCTGCTAAACTCAAACTGTAAGGTTTAAAGTGATGCAAGGTCTCTCAAACAAATTATTTACTTCAGATCAAACAGAGAAAGCACACAATATATATATATAATATATAAAACACTATATAAATGTGTGTGTGTGTGTGTGTGTGCGTGCGTGCGTGCGTGTGTGTGTCTGTGCTTACAACTAGGCCAGCAAGTGTAATGCGTTGCCAGGCTTGGGCCAGATTTAATTAACTTGAAAAAGAAAAGATTGATGCGCTAATTTACTTACATTTAATTGAGGTAAATATGTTCTTAGATTGTTTTTTAGAGCACATATAGTTGGGATGTTAAATACTAATGTAAAAATGTAGGTTTTTTTTTCTTTCTGCTACTGCTTTAACAGAAATCGAAATGTGATCTAGTTGTTTTCAGCCACTTTGTGATTACTTGCGGTGCAATTAGCGCCGCGGTTTCATTCGATTTATTGTCACCGGCTACCGCAATTAGCAGTCATTTTAAAATGTGCCAAATGCCCTTACAACATGTTTATGAAAAGTTTGAAACAACACAAAAACGGCGTTAAAATTTAAATCAAGTAATTATGTGCCTGCCCCTGACAGACTGTATGTCTTGTATTTATATAAAAGTTTGATGGATTAAATTATAACGTAGCGCGCGTTGGCCTGGAGAACTTTTATAATTAAAGTGGAAAAGGATTGTATTTTTTCATGCTAACGTGACAGAAGTGGCTGAAGGGGACAACTCCACAAGTCTAATTAAACAAAGAACCTATTCATAATATGCCATGAAATATTTATTATGTGTCCCAGATACACACTCTCAAAATTTCTCCCCACATTATTATTTGAGAGAGGCACGATCTAAAGACTCTCTCTATTATACCTGTCTGCCCTCGCAGCGCAAGCCACTTCTGCTCGCTCTCTCTCTCTGAACGTCTGTTTGTTTCTTGCAGCCGATCACTCAGAATGGAGCTTCATTCTTCACTGGTCATGTCAGAAAATGTTTTACTACTTTTTGCTCCCTCTGAGTTTTGAGGATCAAAATAGCTGCCGCTTTTTGAAACGAGGGAGCTGTCTTTAAAATTTGAGGGTTTGAGAGCCCCCACCTCTCACGGGGCTTCCTGTTTGTCACAGATCCAGTTTAAGGATTGGGCCTTTGAACAGTAACACTCAGGTGAACTGCCGTAAAACAGATTATTTTCCAAAATGCTTCCAACCGTGATCAGTAATCGCTGACTCAGTATGGAGTCCAGCACGATACCGGACTGTAAGTGGGATGTCGTCTCCTTGTTGCATATTAAAAAACGGCGATTAAACGCCACAGCAGGACAAGGACAGTATAACTTAATGGCTCCTTTTTACTGCTGTTGTTAGGTCCTCGCCTCGGCCCCCGGTGAGCAATATCTCTATATTCAGCATCGGGGACAGCGCAGAAGGTAAAATATTGTTTTCACAGGTTTTTCTTTTAAAGTTAACAAGGGCAATACATGACATATTTTGTGTTAACAAGGGCGATGCTGTCCCCCTCCACTCAAATTGCCCCTCTCCCGTTAAAAGCCACTGGGGTATGAAGCAGACGCCGTCGCCGTGAGGAATGAAGGCCATTGAGTTAAGCTTGTTGAGTTTAATGGAGCAGGAAGGCTACAGTAGAAGTAATGGCAGAGGGTGAGCTTAGCTACAGGCCTGTCAGGTACCACAGGGAGGGGAGAGGAAGGTTATATACACTCAAGATGCTGCTGTCTTCTTTAACAACAGCCTCCATTCATATTTTACACTGAACACTGTGTTTTCATTGTGCGTGCAATTGTTACTAGGAGGCAGCAGTACTACAGCGGTATCTCTATAGGGTCGGGCCAATGGACGACACCACTGCCTGTCTTCGACTACCGATTGTGCATCCCGTGTAGCTTGGAAGTTGGATCACAAGGCCAGGAATGATGTCACATCCCAGTTGACTGCCATCCAGAAACGAGCTGGTAAAAAGTCGGAAGAGTTAGCTATCAGTGTTGAACTATTGTTTGCTAATAACCGCCGTTAACTGCACACTATTTGATATTTTGGGTTTGAAACATAGTAATAACACGCCCACAGATGGAAGTTGCACATGTATGACTGATTTAATGACACAAAAACAAGACTAAATGGCTAAATAAGCAACTTTAACTTACTCTTGAGGCACAGAGCAGCCATCTTGGATTTTTCGAGTCAGAGTTCCGGCTTTGGGAAGAAGGTTCCTGATGACGTTTCCAACTGGGATTTTGGAGTCCTTGAGCCCTGTACCGTCATAATGTTGTGATATAAAAAAAAGGGGCCACGCCATAGGGCGCAAAAAAAGTAACGTGTCCCCTCAGAGTTGCTGTAAGGCAGGAGGTGTTGGCATTTACAAAACATGGGAGAGAAAATGAGAAGTTTGTTGCTGCTCAACGCAAACTTTTCTTCTTCATGTCCCATTAATTCATTTCTTTTTAAAGCTGCCCTGAGAGGTGGACTTGAAACTTGGCTTCATTGGTGGTGGCAGTGTTTCTCTACATTGTTATTTTCATTTCTATTCTTAGCTTAGCTGCCTTAGTATAGCTAACCGGCTGACTTTGTTTCAAGCTTCTGTGGCTGAACACAGCGAACAGGGACGTGTGTCTCCAGGAGTTGATATGACTTCCTCTGAGGAAGTTTTCTCGGCTGGGTGGGGCATGGCAACTCTGAGGGGACACATGCTACCTCAAAGAAACCCCTTTGTCTATCACAATGTTTCGCTGCAGACGTCGCCATTCGCCGGTTCAGTAGCTTTGCAGAGCAGTGAATTGCCATATTGTAGCTGATCGGTGGTTGCCTTCCTTCTTGAAAAAGCTCCATCGTTTATACCCATCATTGCTTGTCGATATCAAGTCCTTAAATGGACGCCCTGTTGGCTAGTTAAAGGCAGATTGGAGAAAAAGAAGTGCCAAACAATGACGCTCGACTCCGATAATATGGTAATGTCAGCCTTTAGACACCAGTGCTTTATGTCTGTGTGATGACGATGCGGGGCAGGTGTTGTGGGTGTTAATTGTCGGTTTTATGTCCGATGGAGTTTGTCCTAGAGGTTGAGCGGCAAGTCCGCTGATTGATGGTAGCGCAGGCCTGTCTGCGTGGGTATAATGATCACAATGAAAGGCTTGAGATTGTTCATTAAAATAGGAACCTCTCCTTTCCTCTCTCCTCTCCTCTCCTCTCCTCTCCTCTCCTCTCCTCTCCTCTGCCAGATGGCTGCTCCTTAATCAAACTCTCATACCTCAGAGAGGTAAACACATTACGCTGCCCTGATTACACTGACTTGGCGAAGCGTGCCATGTGAATGTGTGTGTGTGTGTAGGCTTTGCATATGTATTTGTGTGTATGGAGAACGAAGGTGGAGGGGGGGCTATTAAGAGTCAGCGCAGTGGGTCATGCTCTTGGGCACACTCATGGTCCTAGTAAGGGCTGTTCCATCGATGAGGGACACACACACACACACACACACACACACCCACACCCACAGAAAACACACATATATATTCACACACACACAGCATGGTGCAGAAATGGTCACTCAGCATATACGTGGAGAATCTCCCGTTCGCTTAATCCCCCACTCTCGGACAGTAAACAGTCCCCTCGGCCCGCTGTAGCTATGGAAACACTTGCTGCCACAGGCCCCTCATATGGCTGCTCTCGTCTGATCTCACTGTGGTGTACCGTAGTTATCCCTGCCAAGTATCGAGGCAGGCAGACTGCTGTCATACATTGCTGCAAAAGCCATAAAGGCTCCTGTCATACAAGCGAGGCGATCTATAAGCCCCGGGGCTCGATGTCGCACAGCAATGTATGTCTAGCTGTGAAAACACTGACTTTGAGGCAGGCCATGTAACTTGCCTTGGCAGGGGGAACAAAGCGGAGTGGGGCTGCAGCGCTAATAGTCTGGCAACCTGATAGCATTAGAGGCAAACAGAAACGGTTTTCACAGGGCTTTGGCTGACCGGCTGCCGAGTGACTGCGGTGTGGCTCCGCACTCGCGGGGCTGTGGAAACTCTGAGGGTAGAGCGTGTAAATGTTACATGCTGTTGAGTTATAATAACAGCCCTACAGTGAGAAAACTTAAGTTGATTTAGTTTTATTGACCTCAGCTTTTCGGGGCGCAGGGCGTATATTCAAAAGCGAGGGGGGGAGAGTGATTTAGGTGGTGAGTGATTGTGCAGCAAATTGTAATGTGACAGTTTTGGAATGTGGGAGATGTGATGAAAAAGCTTTCAGCACATTGCTGTGTAGAAGCACACGGTGCGGTATGGTACAGGAGAAGAGATGGAACGGGGGTAAAATGCACAGCGACGCGCGGCCAGTCACGTACAAGCACGCCAAGCTCGGAATTGTTGTGAGTTAACAAGAGTAAGGCAGTCCTGGGATCTGCTCTGATGAATAATGAACTAAATATGTGGTAAAGTGAAGCAGCCTTGGTAGACCCTTCTAAACAAAAATCTTACTGTAACTATGAATAGGAGATTTACCGAATGATGAAACGCAGCTCTGCGGTCATTCAGAGGCAAAGTCCTCTTCAGCGAGTGATGCTAGAGGGGAAACTACAGCGTCCAACTTAGAAGCATTAACCACTGACCAGGCTGCTGTATTTAAAGTGTTGGGAGTGAGAGCGGGCTGTAATTTCTAGGACATTGCCAGCCATCTTACATCTGTCCTTTTGCCTATCTGTTAAGTGTAAGGGGGAAAAAACGCTATTGGAACCGGTACTGGGTAGGAAAAAAACTATTGGAACATCTCTTTATAGCCGTATATACCATACAATTTGTGTATTACATGCCAGAATCGACACTGAAAAAAAAAAACCTGAGAATTTTTCTCAAATTTCCTGCATGGTTGTAGAGTCAGCTGCATGCGCCCCAATGCAACCACACCCACACATCTTCACGGCCTTTCCAAGTTTGAGTCCGTGGAGTCCGGTTTGCTAGGCGGGGCATGTTTTCAGGGGCAGATACGGGTGGCGAAAGAGTGAACTGTTATTCTTTAACCTCAAGAGACGTCCTCTTAATGTCTGGACTCACATGAGTACAGTGGCCGGACGTTATACGGCACAGTGAAGACGCGGCCAATACAAATATTCTCAATAATGCAGTTAATGTTTTTTATGTCTCCACAAAGGAAGGATTACTTGCCAAGGACACTGCACTAATGAAACCTTCATCTTCCTGGATGTGCCGCACGCTTCCAAAATGCAGGCAGTGCCATTAACAATAAGGGGAATATTGGGCTGTTAAGGTGTGTGTGTGTGTGTGCCAGGAGGTAATGGGCAGCAAGTATTTTGGTTATTGAATTAAGCTCGGATCTAGAATCAAATCATTTGACTAGAGCCACCACACTGATGTTTAGCCCATGACGCTACACATAATTAGCAGCGATGATACTGGCCTTTGATGAGGCCTGATGAGATGTAGTGAAATCCTCCATGCGTTCTAATTTTTTGTGGTGTGCGACAGCGTAGGCGTTGGGAGAATTAACGCCATGAATATGGATGTTGGGGCGAGCATCATGAGAGTAAATGTGCTTACTCTATTGATTAAATCTCCCATCAGTCACCTAGCAGCATGGTCCCCATCCCCTCTCTCTCTCCTCCATCTGCCTCTCTCTCTCTCTCTCTCTCTCTCTCTCTCTCTCCCACATCTCTCTACTCATCTCTGTCAAGGCGGGCTCAGTGGAGTGGTTAAATTGTCCATAGCGCGTAAACGCTCGTTTATAAAAGCCGACAGACGTGGCGGTCGTTTGCTGAAATTAATTACCCCTCGGAGCCACAGCAAGCATGGGCCCTAGTCAGTCAGTCACGGTCCGCCACCTCCCAGGCCCCGTACCTGCAGAGAGAGCGAGAGAGGGGGAGATGGGAAAATCAGATGGGGAGAATGACTCAATGTTTGCGACGCCGAACCAGATTTGAAAGACAGGCACGAATAAAAATACGTTTTCCCGAATGTCCAGAAAACAATGACAAAACAAAACTATCTGAGGGGAAACGTCACAGGCGTCTGGGTTATTAATCCAAATTGCCCATTTTTTTTTTTTTTCAAGCCGTGAAATATCACTCATTCTGCCCGAGCAAAAGATCCTCGGAGAGTTTTGCGCTGACGCAGCCCGAGACGAAGATGTGATGCACACCATGGTGACATCAAACTAATCAGAGTGTATTCATCTTCAACTAGAGTAACTTAATGAACTTCAGCACTATCTGATGCAACACTTCTCTAACATTAATAAAAGCTTCATCTCCTGTCTGATTTGCATAATTGTTCAAATGAATCCACTAACGCGCAGTTCTTTTTTTTTTTTTCTTCTTTTTTTAATAAAGTGATGATTTGTGTTGAAGTGAGCTGTGGCTTGCTGTTGAGAGGAGCGGGGAGGGGAGGGGAGGGGGGGGGGGGATGGATGGAAGAGAAGGAAAGGAGCAGAGGGATTTACAAAGGGCCTAAGGTGATTTGTCACCATTTTGATTCAGTCAAATAATTAAGCATACCGTGTTGCATTGTACAAGGGTTTATTGGTTTGAAGTGATCCTTCATGTGGCTTCATGGCTGCAGAGAGAATTTAGAATGAGTTTCACCTTTCGTGTGACAAAACATCCTAGCGTCTGCCCGCCTCACTGCCTGAGACATTAACATGCTCTCATCATACTTGCAATTGGTGTTCTTTACCCACTCTGTGCAACCCATTTAAAATCCTTTAATGAAGATACTGCCAGCTGTTATTGTGAGCCCCTCATTGTAAGTGTTTTGTAAATGTGTGCCAAGATTTTCTGTAGCTTTTGCCCCTGTGAAATGACCTCAAAGTATCTGTCCGTGGTGCAGGAATCTTGTGCAAAGATGCCGATGCTCTAGATGTTCCCTCTCAATCCTCAGTTTTTCCCATACATGGTTGCCTTTGTTGTCCATTTTTCCCAAAATGTGAAAATCCAACCGCTACGCTCCCAGCAAGCTAGCCTGCTAACATTTTAAGGCTTGCTGACCACTATTTGCTTCCCTGAGTTTTTATCACAATTTTATAAAGGGAGATGTTTTTTTGTATTAGTTTCTTGGACGGACAGTTGTTCAGACCACATTCACACAATGCAAAGATTGCAATCACCAGTTAAACTGACCTGCATGTTGCTGCATCAGTGTCGCAACCTTCGAAATCAGAATCAGGGTTTATTGCCATGCAGGTTGTAACATACAACATATGTGCACTTTGGCATATGGGAGCATAAGAATAAATAGAAAGAGCTGTAATGCAGGAACGTGCACAACATTGACCCGGTAATGTGCAAAAGTTCACAGTCATAATTTCAGGAATGTTTGCAAGATAAGAGTCCAATAGATGTGCATTAATGTCGCGCATTTTGTAGACTTGATGTTAATTTAATGTGTAGAGGGCTGGATGTGCAGGTTGTTGAGTGGTTAGCGTGTTCGAATCCAGCCGGAGGACCTGTACTGCATGTCAAACCCCCATCTCTCCATTCTGATCTATCCACTGTCAAATAAAGCTGCCTATGCCTCCAAAACAATCTTTAAAAAAAATGTGTAGAGGGATGAAGGGGGTATCAGAGGCCCAGGCCTGAGGCCAGCTGTAGATGGGAAGGAACTGTTTTTATTGTGTTCATGGTTTTGGTCCTGATAGACCACAGCATCCTGCTGGATGGGGGTGACCCAGCTAATGGATGGGTTGATGGAAAATGGATACATTTTATTAGGAATTGGTGAACGACAATGATGCTTGTTGTTTGTCCCACAGTTTCATTGCCCCCCACCTCCCGGATCATACGTGAATCATTTGAGAGTCCCTCGATGTCACTAAGGGGAATTGAGCTGATGTTGTCTCATCTCATACCTTCTCTGAAATGAATGATTTGAGTTATCCACCCATCTAATGTGTGTTTATTATGTAAGATTCACAGATTGGAGGAGATTTTTGCCCACCACATACACACAAATGTGCCTTAAAGAACAAGGACACTTTGACATGTGGACAAGGAGCCGGCCATCAAAATACAAACCTCACATTTAGAGGCCAACCAGCTCTGAGCCACCTGCTCAGATTTAGGAACATATTTGCTTCCTCATCAACCCCCGAAACCATCCCCTGCAGAATACTGACCCTGTGTGAACGTGTTTGAATGTGATGTTGATGTTAACACACTCTATAAGGCTAAACTGCCGGAGATACCATTTCTATTTTCGTAATGTGTTTGAGCCAGAATTCTTCTCATTCGATTTGCCGGATCAAACAATCCGAAAACAGTTTATTCTACTTCCTCTGCAGTCTTTGTGTTTGTATCTCGAGAGACTTGCAAAGAGACAAATTCGCTCACGCTGTGTGTGGCAATTGGATGTAATAGTCCATTTACCACTGTAAATCTGCTGCGTGCAAATACCACGTGTGTGTACGTGTGTGTGTGTACGTGTGATGATATCCTGGCCAGTGTTTTCCCTCAAAACCGACCGGTGCAGCTTCTGTAAAATAGGACTATCGTCATCATGACCTCTTCTGTTTACCCAGCTGTATCTGAGCTAAGATGTGAGGCTATTGCTGCAACTTTTTTTTTTTTTTTTTCTGGCTCAGTGTTTGTTATACATCTGGTGGTCAGCGATGAGAGGAACACATCCCTGAGTCACAGCGTGGCCTTTCCTGCTCCATTTGAAAAGTGCTTTGATGGCCGGGGCCTTTAAGAACACACAGTGTCAATGAAAACACTTTGATATTTTGCGCCAGCTGTCAGTTTTTGTCTGGTACTTTTTCAGGCATCGGACGCGGAAAAAACAGTGCTCCTCCGCGCAAGCAGGCCCTTTTGTTTTGCAAAAGAAATGCAGATGCGGAAGATACATATTCAGCCCTCAGAAACGAGTAGGCAATTAGATTGTGCTTAAGACGTAATAGAAGTCTGTTTGATATTAAAATGAGTGCAATTAACTAGTGTGTATTTACCACCGCCATAATGGCCGTCTTGTCACCAGACAAGGTAATTAGGAAGCTTTATTATGGCGCCAGAGTATGGAGTGAGATGTAAAGATTGTGCCTCTCATAATAGGACTGTACTGTGCAGTTGGAAGAATCAATTCTCCGTCTTTGTTTTCCCAAGCTGCGGTGTCAGCAGAATCTTAATTTTTCATGGAAACTTTGGCTTGTGTGCTGCTCATATATAGAAGACACACACACACACACACACACGTACCCTATCTCCCCGTATGCCGCTATCATTTGGCATTCAACACGTTGTGCCACTGAATGAATGCATAACCTCCCTCCATCAAACTGCTTAGCCCTGCCTGCGCGTAACCCGTCTGACTGCAAAGATTCAGGAATGCACACTCCTTAACTACAAGTGCACTATAATCGATACGACCTGCTTCTGCTTGCAACATGCTGCCCTACAACATACTTACATGTTTCACTGTGGCTGTCGGGCTGGAGCCACTGGAAGATGAGCTCGCGCAGAGGAGGGCGGCTCACGACTCGGATACATTTAAAAACTCATTCATGTTGGAACACACAACAGGACACATTGCTATAGGAGCTGTCTCAATGAATGAAATTGGAAAGCCTTGAAGGGAAACTGATATAATCAGTGTCGTTGGAGCGAAGATGGTAAGCCGTATTGATTGTTCCACCATTCCTGCTCGACAGCAGAGTTTGCATTATGTTATTCTGTAGGCAGAAAACATTCACATGTGTGTCATTACCTCAAAGTGGTTTTGCAACAATTTCGATTGATTCGACACCAGATCGACGGGCAATGTCAGGGCTGTTGAATTTGTGTCCCTCACCACTGGCACCAGTTGGCCCTTGCGGATGTATATGTGAACATGTTGAATTGCTGCTGGAATCCAGTCAGAGAGCGAAATCACTCAGATTTTCTGTTCAGCTCAGCGAATCAGTGCACAAAATTGGAAAGTCCCTTGAGCCTGTCGACGTAACGTCCATGATTCCACCCATTGAGTGCGATTTCAACGTATTCTTCGCCTCCGCCTCTCCGCCAACTTTTCTTCGGACATGTTCTCGAGAGTGCTCTTAAAACTGCATAACAAGGGCTGTATTCACGCTGTCCTGAGTCTTCTGGTTTTTCCAATTCAAAGTTGAAATGTTGCAAAATAAACAGAATAATTAGAGAGGCGCGGTATCTGATCAGAGCAGTGCGTTGATACTGTATACAAATTATACTGCCGTCGCGAAGACACACTTGTTTCAGTCGGAGGAATCAACAAACTCAATTTGTCACGTGGTTAACAAGGCGATACAGATGAAAAATGAAAATACAAGTGATTCACGGAGCCGAGTCCAGGCTCGCCTCCGGGCATGATGTTGCACTGTGTTATGGGTTGTAACTCAGAGAGCTGCTTCACACACCAGTGCCGAGGTAAGACGAGACAAGAGGCAAGCGAAAACTCTCTTGATGAGCCGGAAACCCGATTAAGCCAAATCTACAGCGACACTCCTGTAGTTTCACATTTGTCAACTGTTTACTGTAAACACTCTAATCATCAGTGGTGTACACAATGTTTACCCACTTCTCAAACCTGTACTAGCATTCATGCTCATCCCCCAGGGCGTTTGTGCATACTTGATGGCTAGGTTATTATGAGCGGGTTTTCGGCGATTTTAATTGCCGTCCTTACTCGTGTCTTGTCTGGCAAGTGCTAATCTGCATCAAACATGGGAGCGGTCAAACACGCAGAACTGTCAGACGTCAAAATCTCTGTTGGGAAGTTTGAGATGCCTTCGCCTAACAATGTGTTGTGGGCGCCCGGTCGGACTCTAATTTTACACAGCAGCCTTCTATACGCTGCACGTGAAGACGCTTTGTTGCGTATCTCTGCGCCAAACATATCATTATTGTGTTTTTTGTATAAGCTGAGAGGAGAATGCTGCAAAAATAAGGACAGAGAAAAAAAAATTAGAAATACTCTCAGACGGCTGCACAATAGCACAAAGGAAGTGACGTGTTTTGTTTTTTTTTGCAGCACGGACTGTAAAAAAGTTTAATTGCCCACAAGAAATGAAGCCCTTATCTCAGTGGAGGGTTTTTGCGTTTGCATTCTGTTCTCGTGCCCCCTTTCTCCACTGCGGTGAACTTGCATTGTCTGCCAACCCTTGTGTCTTTGACACACACACACACACACACACACACACACACACACACACACATACGCACGCAAGCACAGCTGCAGTCAGAGGGCAGAGCAGTCTTTTCATGCATGGCTCACTGTGCTTATGTAAGAGCACTACTTAAACCTGGTTACATCACATAACAGGCAGCACTGTGTCAGTGGGTCACTGTGCCACACAACCGCTGAACTACATACACACTCTGTGCTGGGGGCCCGTCACTGGGCATGTGTGAGCGCAGCATCTCTGTGCGCGCTGAGGCGTTCAGGCGCACATTTTCGGCGGGCCGTTCGAGTGCCCCACGTCTGGACGCGTGGAAGTCGGATGTGCCGGCCGGTTTAACGGAAAAACTAGATTTCGGTGACGGCCAACGCAAAATGGGGAAACGCGACACGTCGCGTTGCGCGGTTTAAAGGAATCCAAATGCAGCTTTGGATGTGGAAAATGTGCCATTGCTGCGCTTATAGAGTGCCAGTAGGGGGGCCTCTCTGTTTCCAAATTCTCCTCCCTGTGTATCCTCTACTCGCCCTTTACCCCTGCTCCTGATCCTCATACTCCCTCCCCAGCTCCGCCTTTCTGCCAATAGAACAGCCCATCTCTGTCTCTCTCTTTTTGCTCTCAGTTTCTATTTACTGCGCACACACACGCACACGTGCACGCACACACAAACACACACCCCGGGGCTCGAACGAGGGCAGGACCAACCACTCCCACTGTTCTATAGTTCCACGAACAACACAGACGGAGAGGCGCAGGCGGAGAGAGGGAAGAGAGAGGGAGCGAGGGGAGGGGAGGAGCGTAGCTGCGCTGAAGCCGAGCCCCTCTATGCCTCAGCACGCAGAGTGGAGCAGACGGCAACAGCCACAAAAACACACTCCCCTCTCAGTTACATGCACAGTCACACACATACCACACGCACACAACCACCACCACCACTGCCGCCGCCGCTGCTGCCGCCACCACCATCGCCACACACACACGCGCGC
>CAEMYA010000161.1:1222365-1257671 GCA_903131615.1 Diplodus sargus
TTGTGTGTGTGTGTGTGTGTGCGTGTGTGCGTGTGTGTGTGTGTGTGTGTGTGTGATTCGGTGCAGAGGGTATGGCCCCCGGCCACAAAGCTGATCTAGTTTCTCTCTAGATAGAGAGAAAGTCTGTCCAGATTTTTCAAATGCCAGCATCTCTGCATTATATGGAGCGTGGCCTTTAACAACACATTGAATAACAAATGTTCAGACTGCTCGCCGCCATTTATTAAAGAGCAGATTGAAAGATGACTACAGTTTTTAAAATGTCGATATTTCTGGTTCCGCTGTAAAAATTGTGATCATTTAAAGAAAACCAAAAAAACTATCCGATGAATTCAACAGTTTTTCCATTGGGACAGGAATCAGGCCGTGCATCACGGCCGGGAACACATGTCTGAATGTGTTACATCTGCACCTATGTGCACCTACATCTCACATGACGACTAACCATGTACCCATCAGCCGAGTGCTGGACATCCGATCAAGGACTTGACCACTAAAGTAAAAGATGAGTGAGTTTGCTAAGCTAGCCTGTCTTCCTGTGTTTGTACTTTTTAAACAGAAGTATACATTTAGACTCTTTTTTGCTGCTGGAAATAACATAGAATGCAATATATCCAACGGAAAGTGGAGATAGTTTGTTTTCTTATCGGGAACAGGGAGCTCCATGGCAATCTCCCTCCAGCCTGGCACCTTATTTAGGGCTTTCGTAGTAAAAGGTGACAGTATTGTGCAGATAACTCCTCGTTTCAACTTCCCGATTCAGCTGCTCCTCGTCCATGTCGCGCTTTCAATGCGAGTGACAGGATTGACAATAGAAACGGGGCGCCATTTCACACGGGGCTGTGTTGCTCGCGGGCCAGTTAGGACACTCCAAGGAGAAGAAATTGAATCAAGCCGATTTTGTCGCTGACACGGTGTTATGCATATCCATTCATTCATCTCTAAATTAGGCATCCTGTTGGGGTTGATTGGGGTTAAAATATGCTGGAGACAAAACACACATACACAAATGAAAATCACTGTCAGGTTCTTGTTTGTATGTAAACTACAAATATGTTAAAACTTCGCGTTCACGGACTGAATATATTTATCCAGTTGAAGATAATCCGCTCTAACGCGCAATCATTATACGAATGCATTCTCTGTTTTAAATGCATGATGTCATTATTACCATCCACGTGGGGATTTTGGTGGGCGCGTTTCTTATTCTCATTCTGTGTGAGGTGGTGGGGTGGCGGAGGTTCGGCGCATTGGTGGGCGAGTGATCCCTTCACCGGGGACCAGAGAGATAATTGAAAGAATGGCCTGGGGGATTTTCCCCCATATGTTGTTTCTCATCCTAGTTAGCTGCGGCTCCCTTCCATCTCTGCCTCCTTTTCCTCGCTCACTCTCCCTCGTCTCCTCGTACCCGTCTGTTCTTGTCTCAGGGCAACGCAGGTCAGACATTTTAAAGGAAAATCCCCTAAATTCCTAAATACCTTTGAATACCACAGTTAGCGTGAATGGAGCTGTGACCTTAAACGCATTCCAGTAATTATGTCATCAACCCATCTTCCTTCAGCTATTTCCCTGTCTTTACATTTCACAGAATGCCTTTTAATATCCTCCAAAGAGCAGGATCCAGCCATTTGCGGAGAGAGGGGAGACTAATAAGGGTGGTGATGGCTGTAGTAAAGAGAGTCCATCTTTTTAGAGGAGCAAATGTGAAAAAGGACTCTGCTCATTATCTTTAGCTACATATCCTGGACGAAAGTCTGAAACCAGTCTCCTTAGAGTGACTGTCATCACTCTTGGACTTTTTCCTCTCTGGCAGCCTGCTTAAACACAATGATCATTAATAATGTGACAGTTTCTATAGCATTGTACACGGCAGGGTCAGGAAATGTACTGGAGCTGACTGTGGCAGAAAAGATTAAAGTCAAGTATCTAATCTGATAGAATATCTCAGTGTTAAATTAGGTGTGGACATTTACCAGAAGCCCTTACAATTAAGAAGAAAAGTGTGATAGTAAGGCTCATTTTATAGTTGTTATTTAATCAAAGAGCTAACTACTCATGGTGACGATGGCAGCCATGGAGACAGAACTGGTACTGCGAGAACTGTGAGCTGAAAAAAGGCTGAATTTCTTTTCCTTTTAAGCGGCAGTCTTTACCCCCCCCCAACCTCATCTCAGCAGGATCCCCTGTATCTATCACAGTCTAGTGTATAAATGAATCAAGGCAGACCTCGCCAGCGTCACATGCCGATGATTAATGTGGGTAATACAATTAAAGTACAATATATCCTGATCCTGAGCGATACATTTGTCTGGCGCAGTGTTCCGCAGTCCTTTTCCTGGGGGCCGTCTGCCCTGCATGTTTTACATGTTTCCCCTGCTCCAAAACACTTGATTCAAGTGATCAGCTTGTCACCGAGCCCCGCTGAAGCCAGCTTGAGCCCTTAGAGAAAGATTTGGGCTGCACACAACTTCCTTGGCCAACATCTTCTGGTAAACCTTAAAGCCCCCCAAATAAAGTTGTGGTATTGACAGAGATTTCTTACCAAAGTCTTTTCTGGGTGAAATAACTGCAGGACACTGGACTTTAAAGCATGCACGCTTGTGTATCTGCTTAAATGCTTGCATCTCTGTGTGCTGAAGATTAGTATATGCACTGAGAGAAAGCCGCCACCCCCTAGACACATCAGAAATAATACAATTTTGGTTAATTTAAACAGAAAAGCAAAAAGCCTCCATCCCTCGAGATTCTAAAGAGGCATCCAGCCAATGAGCATCAAATGCAGAACACGCAACATTAATGGTCCCATGCATTAAAAACGAGCAACTGGATGAAGTCCTCTCCAAATTGGCTCCATGTGTAGAATTCTCCTTCGGTGCCAGTGCATACAGGGATTATTTCAGCTCGCCACTTTAAGGGATCCTCATATTTCCACTAACGAAGCACACAGACATGTGTAAACTGGTCAGATGATGTGCCAGAAAACATTAAACGCGTAGCCTGCATGGCTTGGCATTGTGGATTTTCCATCTTAAAGAAGTGCGTTTCTAGAAATGATCATTGTATTCCAATTATTTTTTTTTACGATTTCATCAGAATGTTATCACAGGCTTTTAATCGAGAGGAAGATGCCAGTCTTGAGAAAGGAATGATGCGGTTCTGAGAAGCATAGAAACCCCCAGTAAAGTATTCAACCCCAACACTCAATGTGCCTTCATCTGGATCCTCCTCTGTCTCACCTCGCTGTCTGCTGACCACTGATCGTGTTTAAATCCATGTCACTTTAAGATATTTTTGGAACTTTTTTTTTTTTTGTTTTATCATCCAGTAGCACCAGATGGACAGCTCCAAGTGTGAACAAACTCTGGAGCTCGACCCCTCTCCTCGTTCTTTTTCAGTTTGATAGGAATATATAAAGAAAACACATTTATACCCTGTAAAACTGCCACAGTGTTTGCCCTCACAGACAGTTTTAGCTGCGTTACAGACACACACTTGTCCCTGAGCCAGAGGTGGCTGGCCAGGCCAAACATCTCCTATTCCCTGCTAATGAAATCCTGAATAAAACCCTCCCTGCTCGGCTTGATCCCTCACACACACACACACACACACACACGCACGCACGCAGACACACGCACGCACGCAGACACACGCACATACACACTCACACACTCACAAACACACTATTGCACAAGAACAAACACACAAACACAGACACCCACTCTCCAGGGTTCTGGTACGTACACACACACACACACACACACACACACACACACACACACACACACACACACACACACACACACACACACATAAACACACACTCACAGAACCCCTGCAGTCCCAGCCAGGGATTATCCTCAGAAAACACTCCTTTTGTTGGGCCCCAGTCAAATTACTTTTCAGAGCTCTCATGCTTTTATCAAAGCTGTCTACGTAACTGTGTGTATGTGCACGTCTGCATGTGTGTGTGCGTGTGTGTGTGTGTGTGTGTGGGCATGCATGTTAAGGCAGTCCAAACATAGGCTGTCGCTGATTGCAGGGAGCACATCCAGAGTGAACGGTCACTAATGACACTTGAAAGTAAGTTGTTTATATTGCCCTCAGCTTGTGTATGTGTGTGTGTGCATGTGCGTGTGCGTGTGAGAAAGCGATTGCATGTGCGCCTCTGCTCACATGCTAATAATTGCTAGTACAACACTGGAACACCATGCTGTGTTGTCTGTTGGCAGTCTGCTCTGGTGATTGTAACATCTCAACTTGACATTTGTGCATAAAAACCCTGCCGCTGACGAACAGGAACGTGGTTAGAGTTTAACTTCATGTAGGCCGCCTGCTCCCAAGGCTCCAACAGCTCTGTAAATCTGGGATGGTCTTCAGCACAACTTCAAGGCTCCCTACACTCAAACAGCAACAGTGTTGGCCGCTCAAGCGCATAAAGTAACCTCATGATAAAACTGAAACAAACAGGCTGACGAAGGAGGAACACTTTTGGAACGGTCGGACCTCTTTGTTTCTTATGTCTGCGGATTTGCTGAGTTCAGGTAGACCTCTGCAGCGACTTCCAGTGTATCCTCATCCTCTTGCTCAGTGGACAATTATTTTCTTGGGTACCAACTCTCAGCCTGGGCGATAGCCAACTCAGTTGACTGGGCACAGATTGTTAAGCTACATTTCAGCCTCTATTCATTCACACTACCGGCTCTCCTCAGAGACTACCAGTCTTTTTCAAAGTCGCGTGAGAGTGTGTTGTGTGCAAGCATGTTGCGGTGTGCGACTGCCGATGTGTGTGTGTGTGTATGTGTGTGTGTGTGTGGGATTGTGCTTGTGCCTGAGACACAGAGAGATGAGGCGGGAGTGCCAAAGCGAGAGATAAACAGAGACTAACAACGAAGAAGTGAAGCGCACGCACGTGCGCTCGTGTGCGTGCGTACGTGTATGTGTCGAGGGTGCAAACTAGCTTTGTAGTTCTCAGTGGAGTGTTGATTTAAGTGGAAGTGGAGGGAGGAGATGGGATAAAAGGCCTGACTAGATTAGGCTGGCACACACTACTGAGGCGTGCTGTACTGCCTGGCCTTTCAGCGCACTCTGTACCGTGCGTGCGTGTGTCTGAGAGTCGCACTCGTGTGACAGTGTCGAGGATGCTCGGGTGGTGCGTGTGTGTGTGTCTGCAACTGTTGGATGCAGTTACTCTGCTGCTGATATTGGAGCAGCTGTACAATAAAGCAGTAGATTAGCAGAGCCACCGCAGCCACCATAACAGCACCGAGAGCAGTAATCACCGCTGTGACATCTCAGCGATATTCTGTGCTGGACATAATGTATGTTACCACTGTGAAGTGCCACTGTGGATGTGAGGTATAGAGGTTTCAGTGTCACCCACAGTTCTGTTCGTCCTTAATCTCTGTGAGGTAGATGGGAAATAGATCAAACATTGCAGCTGTTTTTTTTCCACCGTCATTTCTTTTAATATAATTATTACCTTGCTGTTTTTTAACAGTAGGAGGCTGAATTACTGCATATTCAAGCTCGACACCCAACTGTTTAAAGTCCAGGTAGTCTCTAACAATAATAATTCATATGCTAAGTCGCTCGCAGAACTGTCTTTCCATGTTAGACTCTCTGTGTGCAGGAAACTGACAGTCGCGGGTAAAAATAACACTTAAAGTGGTTTTAAAAGCTTGAGGTGTGCTCGATTCAACTTGAACAGACAACATAGCGGCTTCAAAAGTGGCAACGCTGCTTGTGATGTTTGACAATTCATCCGCCCTCGCACTTCACAAGTATTGAATATGTATTCCGCTGCTCTTTAGCCAAGGTTTAGAGAGCGGCAGAAGCTCTCTCATTATTGGCAAGGTGTTTGTGCAGTGAGGTTCAACAGTCATTGGGCCTTTATTGTTAACAAAACGGGAATTAAAGCGCTGCTGAATGAGTACGTAGGAGTCCTCTGGCTGCCTCGCTCTGGCAACAGCAAGGTGAGAGTTAACGGAAGCCGCCGCTAAATAGTTCATACCGTAGTAATTCAGCTTCAGTGCCGCTCCGGCTGCACCGCCACGCCGTCATTTATGCCGAACTATCGGATGAGACAGAGACATTAGTCTTCCACTTGTAGTACAGCAGCAATCTGCATATTTCATTGATTTAACTTCCTGTATGAATAATTAATACCCTGGGAGGCATCTCCATGCGCACGTACATTTGCATCCTTGTATGCACATGCTCAGTTGTCTACCGGTGTGCATAGTGCATAGCTGACGTGTGCATTTACAGGCTTAGATAGTATGTGTGTGCACGTCCGCACGTTAATGTCTGCCATGTTGGAGTTCATTAAAATACACCTTGTCCATTTAGAGGATGCGCCTTATGCAATGTGTGCTGCAGGGCGTCTGTGGTAGAGCTCAGCGTTGTTCTTTGACTCTGCATGGCTGTGTCCGTGGGCGTTCCTGAAAGATCCAGCTGTCATTTTGTGCTGTTTACGGGTTGACCCATGACTCAGAGTGACTGTCTCATTCCAACGTTATTGAAGTTGTCTGACCTCGGCTGAACTGGATTTCCCAAATCGTCCCAATACTAAAAATCACAGTGTTTTGTAATCCCGTCCTCATCTAGTTTTTCCGCCTTCCCCAAAGTATACATTCTCGCTGCTTTGAAGTGCTATGACATGGGTTGACTTCTGGAGACATATTCATAATGAACCCACCCCTTTTTTAAAGAACTATTCAGAGACAAAGCATTATGACTAAAATGTAAACAAGCGTTCCATTGGCCAAAATCCAGCGGGGCCGCCACACATAAAAAGATGGCAGCTAAAACACTTACATGTTCACATTTGCATATTTCATCAGCTTCAAACCATGTTGACATTTCTGTCATGTTTACGTTGCATGTTTATCACCTGACTTCATATTGGTAGGCTGAGGGGATGGTCTGCAGAGTTAAGCAAGCAGGCTACCGAGCCAGTGACCAGAGATCCAGACCGTGTTTCAACAATTGTAAGCGCGACACTCCACAGAAAATGTATACATTTGACATGGGGTGGGAACATTTATTCACATTTATGATGACGTGTTGCCAAAATCATCCCTCACTAAAATCATCCCTCACTAAACACTAGCACAGGGACCAGTTATATTTTATTTGTCTCCTGGATAAGCTGCAGAAAATGCAATTACATCATATTACATGCATAAGACCTGATGTAGACACAGTTAAAGCTTTAATATGATCCCTGTTTTTTTTTTTTTTTTACTTTCTGGACAACAGTATGCTGAAACTTCTCTGTCCCAGTCACAAATAAATCTGCCTTTCCATTAAATACTGTTTTATTTTGACTGCACACACAGACACACAGACACACAGGCACACACAGAAGCGCACACACAGGCACACACACGGCAACTGTCAGCTGCTAGATTAGATGCAGTGGAGGCTCGGAGTACAATAGGAGGAGCATTCAGTGCACCGCTGTGACAGAAAGTACTAACTGCCACACTCTTACCAATACCAACCCTAGAATTATCCTCTCAGCAGAGGTCTTTCTCAGTCCTCCCTGTCTCTCTCGAGAAGAAATCAGTGATGTGGCGGACACTCAGCCGGTACGGCGGGAGACCCACCTGCATGCGAAGCGTACAATAACTGCGGATGATTTCCTGCTCTGTGGAGAATACGACAAGAATGCAGATGTAGCGCGATGACACCATTTTCAGTCCGACAGCCGTAAACTGTTTATTTTCTCCAATATTTGGGGTGTCAAATGTCCAATAAAAACTGTGTGTGGTGCATGCTAAAGCGGTAATACTCATGGCTGACTTTTACATTTTTTAGTTGTGCATGATCTCAGAGCCAGCAGAGTGGATTAGATAGCAGGAAGACAGAGGTGAAACTGCAACCAATCTGATTATTGCACCGCAGTAAATTGATCCAAAGGATTATTTTCAAAAAGTCAATGTATTCCACTAATGGATATCTCTTGTTGGTGGGGTACTGTGACTGACTTTGAGCACTGTTCAGATCCAGATCTGCCTCCAAGAGCGAGAGTTATGTTTAGCGGCGGGTACTCTAAAATGAAGAAGCTGTAGAGGAACCTACAACACCATCAAAAGTGTGCAACATTTGCATACGTGAAGCTGTATTTCCCTCACAGACGCAACGAGGTGGGTGCAGCAGCAGCAGCAGCAGCAGCAGCAGCAGCACAGTATACCATAAGAGGGGAGAGCACATATCCTACCATAACAGACATTACATAATGACACTGTGATCTCCCCTCACTTGAGCCTCAAGCTCGACTTATACTCGCACAGACATGGAGCAGGCCCAGGTGGTGTTGGTTACAGTCTGGAGGAGGTGTCTGGTGGATTGTACATCCACAGAAGGTGCTGGGTCAAAAGAAGTTGAAGCACAACAGCAGAGGAGAGGCAGAGGAAAATAAAGGAGAGGTTCAGAGCGAAGGGGGACAAAGGACGCAGATAAAGGAGGAGAGGAGAAGAGACGGGTGGGGGGTGGGGGGGCGCAGAGGGAAACATAAAGAGCTTCTAAAATAAGCGTATAGGAGGAGGACTGTTTAGTGGAGCGATCCCCTGCTCATTCAAGTGGGTCCAGCACAGTCAGTTGCTAAAGCACACTGAAAAATTGAATCTTTTCCAGCCTGGATCATACAGTATATCATATTCTTAACTTTTATTTCTCTCGGCAAAAACTCCTTTGACTTTTCTTTCAAATATAGCCAGGGGCTATATTGCCAGGACACTGCAGTTCTCAAGATTGCACTTTCAATCACTGTGTCAGTTGTTTTGCCCAAGGAAACGTCTAGATTGCAATAATGTGGAAATTGATTATACACTTGATAATGTACAAGGAAATGTAGTCAAACAAGAGATTACGTTGGTATGGAAAAGCTTGAAGATGGTCAGTGTCACTGATTTCAAAACATACAATCTGGACTTGACAACAGTCAATCAGAGACAGCAAGCCGGGGCCGAATTACAGATCGAGTGGCAAACTCGGACAGAAGGGAAATGGCGCTGACAAAAGTGGAGAGGCAAAACAGAGACAAAGCAACAGAGACAGACTCTCGCTTTCTTCCAAAGTACAGCCACAAGCTGTTGGTCTCAGTCTGCCAACCTAGCTCAACTTCCCAGCCATAGATAAACTGTGTGTGTGTGTGTGTGTGCGCGCACGTGTGTGTGTGTGTGCGTGCGTGCGTGTGTGTGCACATAATTCATAAGCGTAGCCAAATCAAGATCTAGAGATTATCATGACCAGTGGCACAGAAGAGGAGAGGAGAGAGGAAGAATGGGAACGGAAGAGAGAAGGAAAAAGTGGCGACGTGGGGAAGAAAATAGTTAGCGAGGATTTAAAAAATGCAATTATAGCTCACAGAGCATGCACTTAGTTTATATTCAGCCCACACTTACCTGTACGCACCGGCATGTGTTCACATATGCATTCCCGCAGGCTCCATGTGTATAACCCTCTCCTCCCTCTGTTTCTCTATCTGCTTTTCAGTGGCTCCCCCCTCCCCTCCCCTCTTTTACTTTCAAGGAAGGGTAATCCCTCTTGTAGCTAATGTGCTGTGACATTTCATGGTACAATAGGATTTGGGAGACACTATGTATTCTCCTGGTGCCGGGGTCTGGCTGATAACCTCGCTGTCTGGGTGATTTTGGACTGCAGCAACTCTTGGAATAGTTTTTATCTCACTTTGGAAATCTAATTCTCAAGGTGGAAACGCGGTTCCCAATGATGCACACTCCGAGGTGACACTTTTGGGAGTTATTGGGAAGTTGCCGTCGCCACATACGACGGCAAAAATCGCAACATCTCGATTTTTTAAAAAATAAAATAAAAACACTATTAATTAGTTCTGGCTAAACAGATTCAATTGTGGCATCAGCTGCTGTGACGGATTTGTTTATTTTTCTGAGTTGAAATGACACTTGACAGTCAAGAAAATCATTATTCCAACCACGTAATCTTAGTTTGACGCTGACTATCGTATTCTTTCCCTTTGTGACAATGCACTGTAAAATATTTAACATCTGACTGAATGTAAATTAATGTTAAGGTTCTTCCAGTAGCAAGAGCAACCTTGTTTGTATAGCACATTTTGCACACAGGGGCAATTACGTGTGCTTTTCATAAGTAAAACCGCAAGGAACATCAATATACAATTTAAAGAACTGTACTAAGAGTGCAATGATAAGGTAGTGGAAGTAAGCTTGACTTTGTTTTTACAACTTTGGAGCACCACATTAAGAAACCACAGAGCAAAGGCCCACCAAGAGAGCTCAGCTGTAAGCCCGAGATGTCGCTCCCCTGCCCCGGGGTGAATCCAGAATGAAAGTTTCGTAGGACTCAAGTGCAAGTTTTTTTTAGCGCTCAATCATAGACACATGAAAAGAGAGAAGTTTTTTTTAACATAAAAAACTAAAAAACTGCTGCATCTGGGGCACATCTGAGATCTTCAGATGGTTTGTTCCAGCTGATCGGATAGATTGTTTGTTTTTTTTTGCTGTTGTGGATTTGCAAAAGTTTAAATCGTTGGATGAGCAGGCTACAGAGCTACATATGGTACAGTCAAAAACAAACCATTTGATCATAGCCAATCTGTAGATTCTTGGTTGTCAAACCAGATTCATTATCCTGCAATTCCTCATACTGTCAGTCACTCATGCTGCCGTTGTAATGGTAATCTGAACAATACAGCTACATTTTAATTCTTCTTTTGTAGAGAAGCAGAGGCGATCTTACATTACTCACAGGCACTCTTTTTGCCTTCATTTCTTTGATCAGGTGAGCTGTGAATTGAACAACTATCTTATTAATAATTAGCTGGACAGAATGTCTCAGTTGCACATTAAGGCAGAGTCTTGGGGTATGAGAGGCGATATGAAACATATAGCAGGGTTTCCCTTTGAGCTGAAGGCTGAAGCGCTTATCTTACCAACAGAGCTGATGTGCGAGGATAGGATATGGGGGCGGTAAATGTGCTCATCAACCTTCAGGCGCAGATGTAATGCTGCCAGAGTGCCTTCAGCTGGACAGCGCTTAGCGAGCCTGGATGGGATAAATGTTAAATACTTTGCCTGACATTTATCGTGGGTGATTCTTCGAATTCGTCTGAACAAAGCGGGGTGCTTCGTGGCAACGAGCGAGGCCGTCCAGAAGCGTGTTCCTCGTGCATTCGAACGTTACGTCCCTTAATTCATACATTTTTATTTGTCCAGTACTTTTAGGCACCAGCTCCTTACACTGTGAGAGGCGTCTTTCGTGGTCAGTAAGCATACAGAACCCCGAATTTGCAGTCGCTTTGCGACACACAACTGAAGCGGTTTAGAGACGCGTCTGCAAACAACAGGCATGCAACGACCGGACACATCACTTCTTCTGTTGCTGGCAAAAAAAACAAAAAAAAACAAAAAGCATTCCCCTTACTTTTTAAAGCTCACATTTCAAACCATTTTCAAAGAATTCAAAGAAGATTCTCACTTTCCCCTGCTCATACCTGGGCAGATTTTGAACAACAAAAGGCCATTGAATGGCTCGTGTTGGCGCAGAGAGAGCTACATAAAACGGGCTCTTACTGTTACAAAACATGAGAACAAACTGAGGCAGTGAGGCCGTCACATGACAATAATATCTCCAGCAGCGTATTGTTTCTTTATCGTTCAGACTGTAGTGAAGCCTCGACTCCCGGAAACGGCAAATTCTATTCACGACCTGCCGTTTTTGCTCCGCGCCAAGTCAATCCTTAAATCATCCAGTGAATGAGTTTAATCCAAGTCATGCAAAAGCCCTCCCCGACGCCTTGCAGAACGTCTTCCTCAGCTAAACGCAGATTACAACCCGAGTGAGCTGTGTGTTTATCCAGCTAACAAGCGTGTGAGGGGACTAACGTCGCGTCGTCTTGATTTGCCCTGAGATTTGCTTTGAGAGCGTGACAGCGAGCGTGAGACAGATAGAAGTGTCACGCCTAGATTCATGAGACGGGGGGTTGGCAGAGCCTGCTGCCGCTGTTTTGGCTGACTGTGTTATACCTGGAGGGAACTCGGTGCCGCCGCCGCTACACTGTAGCCAATTTAGCCGGAGCACAGCTGCTAAGAGGCTCCCCGAGGTGTGTGTGTATGTGCGCTCCAGGATTAAGCCACAGCACCAATTAAAGCCTCAGACTGGTTTTTAAAGGATAAATTATTAACAGCAGAAGTGACCTCTCTGGTGGCCTTTTCCTCTCCCTCCTCTGCTATTCTCTTCTCTCCTGCTCTCCTCTCCAACCTTCCTGTACTTTTCCCTCACCGTCTTTCCCTGTTTCTGATTTTTAGTCCCTGTGATCCCTTTCGTTTCACTTTTTACCATTCGGTCTTGGCGTCCCTGTGAATCATGGACGGATCTTTTGAGACGTGTCAGTACTTCACTCCTCTATTTGAGAATTCAGATGGAAAAACAAGTCTGTTCGGAGTTACCAAACTTCTTCTCAAAGATATAGTGATACCTTCTATCGAGGCATATGTGAGAAGGATTTAATCCATTTACTCCGTTGTCTCTCCCAATCCCTGAGTCTGTTCACTGTGATATTTCTGTTTCAAGATGTGTTTCCCCTCACTGAATACTTTTGTATATTTATGCCTCCAGGATACAGTTGGGCTTGATTGTTGCTCTATGCAGCTGCATTCCCCCCCCTTTTTTTTCTCCCTGTGTTCAATAGCAAAAGCATGTTAGTCGGTAATGGATACTTTTAACCTTTTCCAGGTAATTTGATCAGGGCCTTTAAATCAATCCACTCACGCACACACTGTCTGATCGGCGTGCTGCTCCCACTGCTCAGCCATTGTTTTTTTTGTTTTTTTTTAAATGGCCGAACCATGTCTCTTTTCTGATTTGATGAATGGTTCAATACTGGATTCTGAATTATAAATGCGAGTCGCTGCGTATCATCTCTCACTGGGATAAAAAGAGGAGAGAGAGTTGAAATGGTGTAGGGAACCTAAATGTATTTAACGTCCGGCTTGCTTCATGCCGCCATTCAGTGTTGTAGCAAATGGAATTTCCTGTGGAAAATGGTGCGGCGTCCCCTCACTATATTATATTGGTCCAGTGGCTCGTCATAATCCAGATGCAATTTGTTTTGGCAGTTGACTCTATTAACATACTGTCGGAACACGCTGCATAGAATATAAATGACGAGCCTCATTTCAGCGGTGGAGGTGCATTTCTGAATGGAAGTGTAAAATTATGAGGGCTAACTCGTATCACGGGGGTCTGATTCTTTACTTTCCCCTTCTTGTCCGGCTAGCTGCGTGATGTTTTCTTCTCTGCCACATTTGTCTGACATGTTTCCGTCCAACCTTCCACCTGAGGAATAAAAAAAAAACGTAATGATTTGACTGAGCTCTACCTTTGTTACGGTGCCCTATTATGGATTTTCCCTCTAGATATCCTCGGGTCATCATCTGATCTCAGTCAGGGGGCTTGGATTCCGCTCAATATGTTCTTACGCTCTGATCTCTTCCTCCCTTCCTCCATCCCTCCATCCCTCTTTCCTTCCTACCCACCCCTCCCCTCGTCCTCCCTCTTTCCTCGAATATTTGCTCCGCTCAGATTTGATGAAGGAATTTAATTAGAGCAGAGAGAGAAACAAGAGGGAACGAGAGAGACGCGGTGAAGAGGGAAGCAGGGTAATAATGAATGGTCAGTGACCCTGAGCAGACACGAAAAAGATAAGTGTGTTTAAATCAGACCTGGTCGATCGAAAGGAGAGGGGCATATTGAACCTTGTTACTACATCAGGTGAGGCTGTATATAGACGTGGTGGCGCACTGACGCTGCAGCATTGTTTCACTTACAGTACAAGTGAAATTACTGGTAAACCCCCGAGGCACCCGGCATGATCACATGAGTTGAATGATCTATGTACGGATGCCCACTGCACCATCACATGTCTTATAATTTCTCTGTCTACTACCACAGCTCAGTGAGACGTCCTTAAACAGAAGTTCATCTTTACAGCGTTTTCATATGACTTGCATTAGCATAGATTATCTTTCGAAAGAATAAATCAGCCTTGGATGTATTTTACAGGAGAGCTCAGCTGTGTGCTGTTGTTGAGTGCCAACACCCACCCTACAATGGGGAAAGGGATGTGTACCACAGAATTGAATGATTCCCAAGACTTCAGTTGGATCTAGGAACAAGTTTATGGTTGTATATTCGGGTCAATGTACCCAGTGTCCTGTGTGTGTTGATTAAATGACTTTTCAGCCCTTTAGTGACTTCATTTCACTAAATAGACTAGTGACAAATTTAGTAAACCTTTTTACCAAGAAATATATTCAAATATATTGTATTTGTATTTGTATGTCCATGCATGCTGCACATCTGCCAACAACGTCTCTTAGCATCCTGTGTTCTAAGATTCCTGTGTTCCCTGGGTTAGGCTAGGGTGGGCACCGATCCCAGTTGAACGACACCTCTTCCTTATGCTATTAAACATCTCGGTGGGTGTATTCATCATGGAGTAAGAGGACCACAAAGTTGTCAAGGCTTTGACCATATGAAAACAGATAGATGTAAGCCAATCAGTGGGGGTGTAGGGCGGTGTTTCAAGAAAATCTATGGGATCCATAATAACTCCCCTTGGAAAATAATCATATTGGAGAACCCCTGGAACATAATGTAGGTCTGTAGTAGTCCTCTACTGCCGCCCCCAACTGAAATAGCATGACTGCTATTGGGAGGATTATCCTAACATTTTAACAATCTATAGTTTTTCTTATATGTCATCCATAGCTCTGCTGAATGTTTTGTGCTGACTGCAACATTTTCGCAAAAACTCACACAATAAAAAGTAATAAGGCGGTCGGTTACATGCATGCTGACATTAGCATGTTGTTTAGAGCATGGCTGCAGACTCTGACCCTCGTTATAACTGACAGGGTAATCTAATATAAGGTCTCCATTATGCTTTGATGCGAGTGGTCTGCTTCGTGAGGTTGACGGGCATTTTTTCCCTTTTTCTCTTTTTCTTTCGCTCATGTGTGCCGCCTTGAAAATGTGCCACTTTATTTCAGGGGCTTGTGTTCTGGTACACAGTATATTGGAACAGCGACATTAACCAATGTGAGGTAATATAGACTAGCAGTGACCCTGCTGTGCTTTTTCAAAACTTCCACCTCTGCAACAGACTTTCACAACACATAATCTATTCACCAGCACCTGATATTAATGCTCAGCAGCCTATTCCAGTAACCACTTCTATTCTGTTGCCTCACATGCCCACGTAATTTACTGTATGCCACGACCTGTGACGTTGCTAGAGACGTTTTGAGAGCAGACCCCCCCAATATACAAACGCGTGCACACACACACACACACACACACACACACACAGACCTGCCAATTGCTATCTTTTCAGTTTCTCATTGTTGCTGTGAGAAGACGAACCAACACACAAGCGCGCGCACCCACACACACACACACACACACACACACACACACACACACACAGCCTCACACGCGGACAGCAGTTCCTATCTTTTCAGCTCCTCATTGTTGCCGTGGTGAAACATTATTCTGTCTGCACACTTATTCTATAGTCTCCATTCTTTGACCTGACGCTATATAAGCATTCTGTCTTATTCTTATGCCCCCTTATTCTGATGGTAATTTGACTGCCTGAAAGGACCGGCGGAGGATTGTTCTCTCATTCAACAAAATACGGTAAAAAGTCATTCCTGGGATTAAAAAAAGCTCTGCGGTGGATTTCCAGGGCTCTGTTGTCGTCTCCGCAGTTGCCCGTCGGCCCTGCCGTTCATATGCAAATGAGCCAGAGCTTGATTGTTTCCTCATATTTTAATCTCCTGCACGGTGTTGGAGGGGAGGGGAGGAGATGATGGGGGGGCGGCTGATAGGAGGAGTGTACGAGTACGAGGAAGAGATGAGATGAGAGGGAAAGCGATGGTGGACCGGGGAAAAGAAGAGAGGGCAGAGGTGGGCTGAGGAACGGAGAGGAGGAGGAGGAGGAGAAAGACAAGCAGAGGAAGTGAGGAAGTTATCTAGGGGGAGGAGAAAAAGCAGAGTGTTTGACTGGAACAGTGAGGAGATGAGAGGATGAGAGAGGGCCGGGTGATATTATCAATATGCAAGGTGGAGACAATAAGATAAAGAGGGATATAGGCACTGCCGAATTATAAGCAGCAGGTAGGAATATACAGTTCACCTTATGAGGAGACATCCAGAGTTAGTCAGCAGTGAGAAAGAACCGGAGCTACGGCTGCAAAAACCCTGCGGTACTCAACATTGCTTCATTTTAAACTTTGAGGGGGAGTCACCAAAGAGCAGCGAAACCTCCCTACTTCCCCCTCTCATATAGGTCCGTGTAAAAACCAATCTCGAGCCCCGTCTGCCGTTGCATACTGAAGGCTGGAAACACTGACCAAAGGGCAACGAGAGGAGGAGCGAGAGAGACTTTCTTGAATAAACTAACGTTCCATTTGCATAAATATACATAATAAAAGAGCTTTGTGCAAAAGCTCCTCTTCAATATGCATGTTTTTTTCTTCCCCCTTTTAGTAACTCGCATGCTAGAGGTCATGCAATTAAGAAGAGAGAACGCAGCATATGATTTTTTTTTTCTTTCTTTTTTGGAGTAGACTCAGACAAGGGAAAATCTGCAGGGTGGGTTTTTGAAGTATAATGCAGTGGAATGATTTTTCTTGGACGTCACTCAGAAAGGGATTTTTTTCTTTAAGAGAGAGAGTACAAGGTCAGCGGTTTTAGCTGTAGTTAGATTTGTTGGTCGCTGTGATTGTAAGAATGTAACTTTGACAAGGACGTGAATCAACATGTGTGTCGTGCAGATATTCAACATGGGATATGAGCACTGGCAGACGTATTGCTAGGAAATGTACGCAAAACCCTCACTTAAATGTCCTTAAAGCCATAATGCCTGTAAGGACATTTAAACTGCAAAAAAAATGGAACTGGTTTCATTATTGGGAGGCATGTGCTGCTACGCTCAGACTTTTTTGGGAGCATTGTTCTTGGCCAGGTATTCTTTGCACATACCCGGAATTCATCCACAGCATTTGTTCCGTCTTAGTTAGTAGCAGCAGTGGGCGCCTGTTTTTTTGGCACTTGCGTCTCCAGATCTGCAACGGCAGAGCAGGAATATGTCCTTCACATCTATGTCTATATATGACTACATCTATGAGTACACCAGTACACTCTAGACTTTCTGTGGACAGAATCAAAATCAAATAAAACATTCATTTATGGCCATTATCGAGGGCAAACATATTCAGAAACCACACTAGTGCCACAGGAGAAACGCTGTAGATGTTTGATTTTGCCGACGTGTTTGGTGCTTATCGGTCTTACCAGTCCAGAACCTAGACAGCAGTGAGGCTCTTTCCATTCATTTCCAGGTTTAAAAAAATATTTTCGTTTGTGTGTTGCAGTGCGGCCTCGTCTCCTTCACCATGGTAGCTATTGCGGCTCTTGCTGGGCCAGATTTTGTTGGGTTAATGGTGTTACTGGTGCGTGTATCGCCTCCTGTACACATGAGACTTGGGTAACATTTTATTTTACAGGTCTGGACATGTCACGGTTTGTAGGTGGTAATTACCCAGCAACTTTTTGAACTCTCTTTGAAATTACACCCAAATTACCACAGCAATTATCTTAGAAATGACTGAAAGTTACACCGGTATTATTATTATTTTTTTCTAAATGTTCCGCTTTCCAAGAAACTTCCAGCTGGTTTCTGCTTAGCTTCTGCTGATCATGTCATTTTAATTTCCAACCAGTTTCTGGCTGACATCACCTCAGCAGCACACTGAACTGAAGTGAGCCATTGCATCTTGATTTGCAATAGTCTCTGCTCAAATTATGCAGGTCAGTAGTAGATTTAGAGTAGAAAAAGTAAAAAAAATTTTTTTTTAACCATTTACGTTCTCGGCGATTTTAACAGTCAGCAATCATCAATCTCTCTCTGGTTTTACAGTTGACTGACTTTGATACAAATACACGGAGAAGAACTGTACCAACAATGTTTCTGCAAGTCAAGCTCTATAATGAGAACAAATAAACACACACGTAAAGAATTTCTACAAATGTAGACGCAGTTGTTGCATATGCTGGTGAGCATTGTCTTTTTCCCCGCAACCCTGCACACAAACACACACACACACACAGCCTTGACCCCAAGAACAATAGCCTTGCAATGCTAGATTCAAATCAGTCTCAAGCTAAACAATTTGTGTGTAAAGTCACACACAGTCCGAACTTCCCCTCTCTCTGACCTTTCTGAAAAAAAAAAAAAAAAACAGCCGCAAGAATTTGCTGAGAGTTCAACAACGCACCACAGTCTCTCCATCATCCCCTTATCTCCCACCAGGTCATTCAGCACCGAGTCCAAACTGGATGTCCTCCTGGGATGTTTGTGCAACTTGTTTATGACAGCCCAAGTGTTGTTGATGCTGTTGTTGCTGATGTTAACAAGAGCGATGGAGAGGTAGGCGGCTGGAACGCGGCGTTCCGCTGGGAAGCAACCTAGACGACCTGATCTTTTCCGAGGAGAGGTGGGAAGGAGTGGTTTGGGAAGGCGACCGGGAGAGCGATGAGGGAGGGGGAGAGGAAATGAGGGGAGAGGTGAGAGATAAACAAGAGTTCAGGGAGAAGGAAAGTGGAAGTGCATGAAACGTAATGGAGGGTGGATGAAGAGGCCGCATGCAACTGCGAAATAAGAGCTCAGCTTTAGTGTAAGTGGCTCTAATGCACCACTAGAACTGAAATGCAGGAACAAAGACTTTGTATCAGGAAGAACTGGCAGAATGGGTTTTTATTATTATGTGAGTCCAGGGAAACATTTTGAAGAAAAAAGACAAGTGATTTCACCAGCAGTATATTTTATGCACGTGTATGTTTGAATACAGTTAAATATACTGCTTTACATTCATTTATATGGTTCCTCTCACCCTGGCAATGTCTGCTTTCTGTTGAATATAATGGAGCTGGATGGCACTCAGCTCTCGGTGCTCAGTGCGCCAGAGATTTACATTTGAAAAAACTCAAGAGTAATGTCTCATTCCAGAATTCCATTTGTGTTTTATTTTCTCCATTTTGTTTCAACGGATAAGCTGTCCCTCTAAAGCCACACTGATGTTGCGCTCTCCTGTAGCAGTATTCTTCTGATGAGAAATTAAATAGGTCACGCAGACTTTATTCTGAAAGGTCTACCCTCTGCATAACTAATTAAAGTGATCTTTTTTTTTCCCATTTTGATTGACCTTACAGTGATCTTACGTCTAAGCTGATGAAATTTGCAGACACCCTGGTAAAACACGATATGCGGTTATTTCTGTCTTAAAAAACTGAGCCTCTGCACGTCCCGACAGACTCGCTTAACGGCCTTAAATTACAATAATTACAGCCGTATTAGCTCAGGGGTATAGTTAAATCTAGTATTACACTTGTAAAATGTACTGGCCGGTGTGGTATGTGTTTGTCCAGTGATAAATAACCTTAATCATAAAGACTGGTGTTTGACATTTATTTTAACTGGAGATTTGTGCGGGTCATTTTTGTAACTGCCACAACAACAAAAAAAAGGTCTTTAAATGTCTTTAATTTCACTTAATGAAACATGCAGACACTCTGTGTAATTGCCCCGAGTCTTAGCACCTCAGTTATCACTACACTTAAACCTAACCATTCCTCTGGAATTCTAAGCCGCTCGTGGAACAAACCGGACTTTGAAAAGATTTTATGAAAGAGACCCTCAGGTGTGATTTCCCAGGACAAGTCATTTCCCCTCCAGGGACTATATCTCCAGCTTACACATACCTGAGCTTGACACTTGGAAACCTATTAGTATCCTGTATTGGACATCATTAGGCTTGTCTCCCAGAAGGCTATTTATACCTGTGCACAACATCAACCGAACTTGGAACGGGCTCCTCTGCTTCCCCACACATAAATATACCACGTTTCCTTCCTCTGTCTCCATTATCTGAAACAATTCTTGTCTGTGTGGTGATTGTAAAACCCTGAGGTTGCACCTTCTGATCAAACAAGGAGTGGACATTTGGCAAATCAAGCTATTATTGTAAATTCCCCCCCCCAAAAAAAAAAAAAATTGTTGTCTTGTTAGGGTTTTCCGACAGAAGCAGTGGCCAGGGCTTTATTTAGCGGCTGCTTGTGTAATCTCTTATAACGGGGATGTTATATTGGGAGCCGTGTTTCCATTCCGATGTATTCATAAGCTCTTCCTTAAACCCTTCCGCTGCTGTGTTTAGAGGCACGGAGAGTCATAGAGAATCTCAGCGCTGGACCCAAAAATAGCCCGCATTCTTTCCTCTGTGTTTCAGGAAGCATCGGAAGAGGCCGGAACAAGCCGCTCTCCCATGTCCCATCCTTTCTCCCCTTATCCTTTCCCACTCGGTTCTCCTCATCGGCTTTCCCCCTCTGTTGCTATTCTCTATACTTTCTTCCGCCTCTCTCTCCTGTCTCTTTATCCACCGCTTCCCTACCTTTCACCGAAAACTCACCCCTCTCTGGGACTGGGTGCCTCTTCTACTCTCCATCCTTCCCACCATCACTTTCCAGCCCTCCTTCTGTAAATGCACTTGGACTGAATACAGCTAATTAATGTCTTTACCTACACACTTACACAAATGTTGCATCATGTTAAATGCACATTGCCGGGGATGAGCGCCTGTTAAATGTGCAAGTTAGCAGCAAATGATTGAAGGGAATCTCACAAGCCATGTCTTACACTCGGTTTGAGTCTCTCTGTCTGCCTTGTATTTCTTGCTAAAACAAATATCACTGTGCATAGATACAAAGGCACCGCACTGACACACACACACACACACACACACACACACACACACACAGCCTCAGTATGCAATAATGAAAATCGCTTTCGCCGAAAATAGCAGAGGAAACCTGACCTTAGCAAGGTCGCTGTACTTTTACCGGAACACTGGAAAGAACTGAGCTGTGGTTGTGTGTGTGTGTGTGTGTGAGTGTGTGCGGGGGGTTAGTTGAAACCCATTTGCAGTGCTTTCCAGGAGCTACTCATTGTTTGGAAAGAAGAGAAGTCTTTAGGGACATGAGGGGCTATATATAGACTGCACTTGCAAGCGTGTCTGTGTGTCTCATGCATGTGAGCTCAGTTGCAGGCGTCTAAGTGTTTGGTGTGTGTTTTGTGTCCTATCTTTGCCCCCTGAAGAAAATAGCAGATGGATTGGAAGAAGGTTCGCAGAATGGACTGCATGATGGATGGATCGTACATGGCAGAGTAAACTGAGTCGCAGTGAGGGGCAAAGTAAAACTGCCTAAAATTGTTTGCGCCACGTTGAACAGTGGTGGACACGGGAGTTGTCGCCTTTGACTGATAGCAAGTCACTTTGACAATTATAATGAACCCCCTCTTTCTGGATATAAACTGCATCACCAAAGAGGAATGGTTTGCAGACAGTTATCAGACAAGAGTTTATGGTGCTAATGGATTTTCTTTATACAGTGCATGAACTGGTGCTAGTGCTGGTTTGGACCTTTTAAGAACCGGTTTGCTTTTCCACAGGAATGAGAGTCACATCATTCAGTCACTGTGTATGTCCCAGCACTGCTAGGAACAACTATGGTGGTCAACGTCGTCTCTTCTCACCTGTTGCTCCTGGCTTTGCATGGCCAAGCATCCAAACACGACTAGTCCTTGGACCACTGTCGCTTTGATTCAGCGTCCGTAGTGAGAATCGCTTGTTCATTCTCCCACGGACATTTCAGAACGAGCTAGTTCTGTGAGCAGATTTAGTTAGACCTTGGTCATGATAATCCATTCTCCAGACCTTAACGTGAACGGTTCTTTTGTTCTATTCTACTCTACAATCAGTTCCCTTTGGCTGTCAAACTTCAAATTCCTAGTTCCAGAATAGACACCTGAACCACCTTGGTCAAAAAGGTTGGAGTTTTTTTTACCTCCTTTTTTTCTTAACCTCCTCATTTATTTTTTATTGAACAAAATGAGTGAGTAAACAGCCCAGTACAGAGAACACAGGAAGCAGTTCAGAGAGCTAGCATGTTCAAGGTTGAGACATTATTTGTTGGATTCAATGATATTATCCATCTGACAAAAGTGTCTGACTAAGGTTTTGGGCCACTACAACCCACGAGAACAGCTTCAAAATGTAATAGCACTGATTCTAACTGGCAGAGGCATCTGCATCGGTAATTTAGCTTTTTGTATTTTACTTTACTTTGTACTTTTGTACTTTTTACTTAGTATATATATATATATATATATATATATATATATACAATACATGATTTATATGGTTTTGTTTCTCTGTTCTCAGTCCCCTTTGCAAATCCCTTTCCAGTCAAATATATGCTCATCAGGTAGTCAGCAGCATGCACATATATGACACCGTGCAGCAATGTTTTGCGGTGTGTTGCCGTTCACAGGCTCAGCCATGCGTGAAATCTACAAAAACCCAGCGACTGTGTTTGCTTTGTGTGACAGTTTGTGTCACTGCCTCTGAGCCTTTTTCCCACTGCGAGAGCTGCTCCACTGTACTAAGTGTGTCAACAATACCAGCTGAGAGGCAGCCTTCAGTCCACACACTCCGATAGCGGAGTAATCCTTAAAAGAGAGAAACCGGGAGGAGGAGAGGAGGCAGGGAGGAATATGGAGCGAGCATGCGGGAAGTGGAAGGATAGAGGTGAAAGGAGCAAGAGATTGAGCGATGGTTGAGTCGAATTTGACAGTGAGCGAGAGAGCGAGGAGAGAGGAGAAAGCGCGGTTGCCAAAGAGAGAGAGGGAGAATTCAGTGTTTCAAAGGATTTCCCTATCACAGTCTCTGACACATTACATACACAGCTCACTATCGGCCCGACCCTGACAGCTGCACAAATTGGCTGAAAGAGGTTTCCTGGGCAAGGCCTTTGATCAGGTGTGTGTGTGTCTGTGTGTGCCTGTGTGTGAGCTGTGTCAGCGAGCGAGAGGAAAGAGAGAGATGTACATTTGTGCATACCTGGACATCTGATGTGAGTGTGTGTGTGTGTGTGTGTGTGTGTGTGTGTGTGTGTATGTGCGGGTGAAAAAAGGCCTCCTTTGTGCTTCTGATCATGTTGGTATGAGATGAATGCACGCAGATAAGACTGACAGCGTGTGTGTGGGTAAATGCTGACAGTCGCTGTGCTTTTGTGTGTGTGTGTGTGTACATATTGCATGACGGGCATTGTGTCTGTAAGCATGCCATGTGTGAAATGCGTCTTATCTGAGGCATGTTATGGCTTTCATTCAGGTGATACTTCTCTTTGAGATGAAGCCTCGGGTATCTTATTTTGAATCTGACACTTCCCTTCAAACATGTCTCCATGTAATTTTTTTTCAGAGGTGGTCGGTAAACAAACCCATTGTTAAAAGGCTCGTATCGAATCAGCCCTCAGCGCAGTTCAGGCTTTGAAGCCGTGAGGTTTTCATTATCATGATCACAGACGCCGCATGAAACGCACACGCCTCTCGGTGCGTGTCCCACACCGCTGGGCACTGAGCGGCTCCTCTGGAGGAGTTTGGATCCTTTGCTCAGCGTGTCTGTTTTCTAACAAATGAAAAATCTGTTTTTAATGAGAATTCAGTTGCAGAATTTGAACGATCACCTCTTCTTGCCATTACTGCCACTTAGCATTTATGGACACATTGCAACTATTTTCTCAGGAAATGCTGGTATCTTTAAGAAAAGCAAGCAGCATGGCTACAGGGATGCTCCTCTGGGGACCATGAATGGGCACCAAGCTGTATAGTAATACTCTTCCCCTAGCAGGATGATATATTTCAGTTTTCAGCTCAGAGCAGCATAAGTTCACAGTGCGGCTAGTGTGGCTCACAGCACTTGGCGAAGGGGGGCTGCATTAGTAGGGCACGTTCTTAAAGGTACAGGTTGGTATGATCCAGGAAGTCCAGTTGGAGTAACAGATTGATGCGCTAAGTCACAGTGAGTCACAAGCCGGGGTGCTGACAGGTCAGTCTATATAATGATGTTAGAGTACGGCGAGTGACATTCATGCTTCTTGTAAAAATTTGAAGGGACGGGATAACTTATATTAACAGCTGTGAAACATCGCCATACTTAAGACCAAAGCAACTTCAACCACTGCAGGCAACAAGAGTTAGGAGATGAGGAGTGAGAGAAATCTCCCAGAATTCATGATAAAATCTCAATTTTTTGTTGTTGAGTTAGGAGTAAACGAAAACTGATGCTGTCTATGACAAAATGCCTGAATGTCACTTTCGACAAAGACTGCAGTCTGCAGTGTAGTATAGGCTGGTAAACAGAGAATTGTCAGGTAACATTTGGCTTCATTATCAAATAAAGTTTGATATCATATGGACGATCAATTGACAGTTTTCATGATTCCTTGTGTTAGGACGTGTTGTCAGCACCTCTACTTCCAGTGTCCATGATTTAAGTAGAGCCTGGTCGACTATTGATTCTTGGGGCTGATGCGGATACCGATATTTGGACGTAAAAAAATCCCATATTGATATATCGGCTGATATGCACACATTATTTGCACTGGTCCCTAAAATGTAATTATCAGAATATATCAATTGTGTATCAAATGGGCTCCAAACTAAATAGAGCATGGCATCCATATTACAGTGTGATCTACAGAGCTGGAATGTGTGTTTGCATGTATTTGATTCATTTGCTGGATGAAGTCAGGTTGTGTTGCTTGTGAAAGTTGAGCCAGGTTCAGCTTACAACCCAGCGTTTTGTTTTGCTGGACCCCGGACGTTGGTAGCCCCACATCGTTGATCGACTGCCTCCGCTCAAATGAATGAGAGCACTGCCTTTTTCGTACACAGACGACAGAGAGAGTGACAGTTATGGCTGCAACAGATTAACAAATGACAATGCGTCCTGATATGTACTGTTAATCAGTAAATGTTATTGAGACACACAGTTTGGTCTATAAAATGTTGGCAAACAGTGAAAGATGCCAATCGCAAATTGACGGAGCAGAAGATTATTTTATTTTTTTAATGTTTTGTTTTATCACACCAGCTGTTCAAAACCCAAAGACATTCAGGTTGCAGTGTTTCAAAGAAAAGCAGCACATTTTTATATACACACACCTGAGAAACCGAAACTAACAAAATGTTTGGAGTCTTGGCTTGATTAAAGATCAGTTGTTGGTTTCAACACATTTGTATTGTTGGTAGCTTTCAGATTCAGAGACAATGTTGTCACAGTCGGCAGAGTTTCGGGAGACAATTTTGTAAATAAATTACAAAACTGCGAATGTAAGGGTTTTTTACGAGACACTCCCGACACAGAGTAGGATTTGTCACGGCCATTAAAATGAAGTGTTGCCCAGTGTAGCCTCTTTTTTTTTCATCTCTGTACTTTGTCATGTTATTGTTGCAGTATATAGGCTCATTCGGGGCTGTTAGTGTAAGGCACTGGCCTGTAAATGACACTGCTCCACAGGCACCAATCCCCATTTGTGTGTCTGCCGTGCGGGTGTTGAGTCCTGTTAGCGCAGTCTGCCAGTCGAGGGAAGTACAGGTAATGGATTAATATCAGAGCCGGCTCGGGCTCCACGTCGCTGTGTGGTGAAAGCCTGTCATTATCGCAAACACCGACTCACGCGCGCTTGTTAGCATTTTCTCTTCGGTGCACATACATCCCCCCCTGAATACAGTATACATCGACGCACACATTCTTCTCCTCTCACCTGTCTCCCTCCCTCCATCCACTGTCTCACCATGTGTCCCTCACTTGTCATTGTGACACACACTAGAACTGGCCTGCGATCATCTCAAACTGCAGCAGGGTCTTGAACCACTTCCCCACAGTCCCTGGAGCTGAGACCAGATTACTTTGTCGAGCTGGCGTGGCCGCTTTGCCCCAAACGTCAAGGAAGCAGACAGAGTTTTTGGAACGCTGTTGTCATATGACCCATCTCGCTTGTTTGCTGACTCCAAATTTAACCTAATCATTTGCCTAAGACCGAGGGGTAGTGAGGGGTGGGCGTGCACTCCGAAAACCATCGGTTCCCACGATCATTAATCTTTGCTCTGCCCTTCCTCCCTGCCAGAAGTGGTCATCTTATTAAGTCATTTAGTCAGCATTGAGCTGTGTAATTGGACAGTGCAGGCTGATAGGAAACGTTTGAGTATGTTAAGGGTGATAAAGGGTGCAGGCCTGGATTAAACACTTGATTGTTGGCCTGGTTTGTGCATCCATAATGTGATACTTCACAGAAACCTCTTAAAGCCCAGTAAATGTGCTCGATGCGGTCTTGTGTTGTTTCAGAAATAGTTGACGGTACCTTGAAGTAGGAAGATCACTGGTATCGAGACAATGATGTTTGATTGAAGATGACTGCATTTTATCTTTTTGATCCAAGTCACCTTGCAAAATAAGACAAGCTAAATGACAGTTTAGGATTCACTTTTAGATTAAATGGCCTGTCAAGACGGCCGATGCAGATTTTACTGTATGTGATACACAAATGCACACACCAGTGACAACCCACACACTCAGCAGCTTCTGCCTGTCAACACTTGACTCCCACTCCCACTTTGGGGTCTCGATCACTCTGCTGGCATTTAACCACCAGCTGGTGGTTGCATAGTAACTTTATCTGGCTTACTCTCGTCTGTAGATGTTAATTAAACTCCAAACTCCAAGTGTCACAGTGCCGCCGACTCCAAAAACTGATGACACAATCCCTGAGATGAAAGCTCACCATCTTGTTTTGAACTGCGAATCAAAAGGCTCCACGCCGTACTTGCGCTGCAGGTTTAGCCAGGTTAAAGATACGTTCCACCGCACATTTGCTCCGCGAGTGGTCTCCATACGTCACATATTGCACTGAAAGCGTCACAGCAGGTCACGTAATGAAACTGGCTAAATTGTCGATAACGCCAACTTAAAATTGGTGAATTTCGCAGCTGCTAGGATGCAACACTATGTGATATTGATATTGATGCATGCAAAATACTTATAGGCAAGTCTCCCCACTCAGCAGCCATCTTGGCAACGGCCCTCGATAGTTATTTCAGGCTACAAAGACCAGGCCCATATCCAAATTATGGAGAGAGCCAAGACATCACAAATATGACAAAAAACGCTTAAAAAGCTGAAAAACATAGGATTTAAAAGGCGTTTTACTACTACCATGCATGCCGAAGGTTTCAAGACCCCGTTTTTTTTTTACATTTGAAATGCAAGAGTTTAACAGCGATTTTTAATTTCCTTCGATGGACATTAGCGTGATATCCTTCCCCTCCGTGCTTATTAGAGGTCCGTCTACAGCTGCACCAAATTAGTTGAAACTACGGTGAACCTCAACCTTGCTCTGCTGTCAGTGCATCAACACGATTGGCTGGATTAATGTTTCCTGTTTTCGGCAACACCCAATCAAGCAGATGATTGGGTGAGACATGTGCCATCTCCTGCATCAATGATGTCTCTATTCGAAAAAAATGCTCCTCAGTTGTTTGTATCCTCTCTCATAACATCTCTGATACATGTTCCCGTAGAAAGACTTGGTCTCATAATGCACAGTACTAATTACACAGATCCTGCTTCCCTAATTTGATGTGCTTCCTGTTGGTGAAGGGAGAGATTATGCAAAAGGGTGTGAGTGCAGAAAGATGATGTTCACTGTGATGGCACTACAGTTGCGATTATTATGGCACGGAAAAAAAGCAAAGAAAGATTGTGTTCTGACCTTTAGTGACCTTTGCCTTTTTCCCTCTTTGTCTCTGCAGCAGTCCTATGCTCCTCCCCCTCAGCCCATGGCTCCGCCCAGCCCTGGCACCACAGGAGGAGGAGGAGGTGGTGGAGGTGGAGGAGGAGGTGGTCATGGAGGAGGGCTAGTGGAGCAGCTAAGTAAGACCAACCTGTACATCAGAGGCCTGCCGCCGGCCACCACCGACCAGGACCTCATCAAACTCTGCCAGCCGTGAGTTCTATTCTGCTCCACTCTGCTCAACTTTATCTGACCCCCGCGCCCGCTCGGCGAATGCATCCGTCAGTGCCGCTGAGCTCCATTCACTCCTGTGCCCCGTTCAGTTCAGCTTGTGGTAATTAGTTTTGCGTGAGTCCAGCAGCAGCCTATAATGAGTATCAACAGTTTGTTCTTGACCTCTCTGTCCCTCCCCTGTGCTTCCTCAGAGGAAAAAACACAACCCAGCTGGGCCTAACCCATCCGCTCCCTTCAGCACTCGGGTCATCGACACACACATGCTGCACAAGGACAGAAACAAATACACTACATCCTTTTTTCATCCCCCAGCTTAGGACATTGACCCCTCAATCTTTTCCAGATATGCCAACTGTTTGAGTCATGACAATGATAATAATACAGATTAGAAATGTAATTTTCCCCTTACAAAATGCGCTTTTTATGTAGCAAAGGGAAGGGCAGGAAAAAACACCTTTCTTTGAAGTAGGTTGTCATGTTGATACTCAAGAATTCTCTCTGCTTAAACAGCCTAGGTAAAAAACTTCTACATGTAAAAAGGCTATTTTTTGGTGCGGAGCAGCAGATTTAAGTAAAGAGTGGGCTAATTAGCCTGCTAACAAATAAATCAAAGGGCCAGAATGATGATTCTAAACTAACATTGCAGTCAGTCCATGAGCCACCAGTTGAATGCGTCATACACGTCATACGTCAACATTTCATCTGATCTGGGGGGTTGTTGTTGGAGCTAATGAAGACGACGCACTCATCATTCACCAGCATGTTACGGTTGATGGTATGCAAATTTAAAGCAATTTCTTTAATTGAAAGGCAGCTGTCTTCTGAACAATAGGTTATCGGTTAATCAATAATTATAAATGAAATATGTTTTCAATTCAATTCAATACAATTTTATTACATTATGAAACTATTTTTTGCCACTGACATGAGCTATGTTGGGTGTAAAGTCAGAATCCAACCCATATTGAGGCTCCAAATTGGCTAAAGTGTGATAATGTTAGTTTGATCAAATGTTTTTTTAAACTGCAAATAACTCAAACCGGTATTTTATTTTGAAACATTTGATAAGTATGTGTTTGTAATTTGTCACAAGATCGTTTCGATGTGTTTGTCTCCACCTCTGATTGTTGGTTAGCACATTTTTATTCCCGAGTTTAAACAAGTTCTGATCTGTCGTTTATTTTCACCCTCTCTGCATCAGTTGTCACACACAGTTTGTGTTGCAAATGTCCCAGTGCTCCCTTTTAAAAAAACACTGTGAACATTGAGATTGAAAGTTGATTTTTAACTTTGGAAACAGTATTTGACAAAAACAGTCCCACAGCAAGATCCACCTGACAGGTGTTCTGTTGTGCTGCTGTCAGTCGTTTAACTCAGCCTTCCTTGGCAGATTGAGTTAATAAAAATGTTAAAAATAGAAATGTCTTTGTAGTTGTTCCTCTTATTATTTTTTAGTGATCGCACTGGATATAAACAGGGTATTTGACACGTGGTATGTTTACAAAATGAAACTTAACTTAGTGAGACTTTCAACCAAAACTATGAGCAACGCAGTGTTCACACATCTTACCACACTGGATTGATTCTATTCACTTGAATAGCTGCACTCAGCTTGGATAGGAATTGCAGGTAAAAATACTTCACTGACACCTTTTAATAACATTCCTAGTAGCGGTGTGGAAACCACTTTTACACCACAGGGTGTGAGCAGATCAGTGCCAATGACGCATTTCCGCTAACATGCTGATATGACACTAGAAGGAGAGCCTGCTCCCACAGAAACACAGCTGAGCGCACCTCCTCTCGTTGGTGAATGATGTGGCTGTCCTGACGGCTCCTTGACTGTAGCGACTTCATCCTGTTCTCGCCCTCAACCCTAAAAGCTGAACCCACATTTCACATTCAATTGTCCCCGTGTGAGCAAGCAAAGTCGGCGCAGAATGTAATGCAAACGATAAAGCAGCGCTCCAGGAGAGGGCCTTGTTTGCTTACAGCTGTTACCTGCTGTTATCAAACGTGTATGGAGAATGATGTGTGGAGCTCAATAATCAGCAGGAAAGGGCCTTAAATGATCACATAAACATCTCTAATTGATCTAATGGTTTTTCAGTTAAAGAAAGAGGCAGAGGAGGAGACTATCACACACACACACACACACACACACACACACACACACACACTCACACACACACACACACGTACATACTCACCATACCTTGCCCTTCTGCGTGTCAGCTGCAGTTCAAGCCCGTTGTATTTCAGCTTAGCCCTTGAGGCGTTCTGGAGAAACAGGGTGAAAAATGGGGGCCAATAAAAGTTTCATTAGAGGCCCAGTCAGTGTGCCAAGTGGCCAGTAACATTTAGGAAAGGTCAGCTGGGGAGAGCGGGAGAGAGGGGGGTGGGGATGTGCCTGCTGTGTGTGCTGTTGGGCAGCAGTCTTAGCCTTGGGTTTCCAAATCTCTCCGGCTTTCCGAAATAGACTGAGTGGCAGTATCCTGTCACTCACCGACACGACATGGATGCATGTGCGCGCACAAACACACACACGCAAACAGGCATCTCATTCATGCACACAGTGACAATGGATAACGGAAGGACAGTCCCTCGACACAGACACAGACACACACACACAGACATACACACACACACACACACACACGCACACACTCTTTCAAATCAATGTCATCCTCATCTTTATTGTTACCAAGCGTGGCTTTTCTTTCTTTTTTTTATGTGTGCCAGCCCGCCCACCGGCACCATCCTCTCCCTTCCCATTCTGTCACACTCCTCATTTCCTCCCTCCCTCCATCCATCCCTCACCCCTCGCTCCCTCCCTTTTTCTGTCTCTGTGCCAGTTCTCAGAGTGTCAGTGAAAAGTGCTGTTGTCAGCTGACATTTCCAATCACTCCCCCGGTCGCCCAAACTATGGACACACTTTTAACGTCTGGGGACAGAGCAGAACGTGAGCGGAATCCAAAGCAGAGCACAAGGGCAATTTCTCTCTCTCTCTCTCTCTCTCTTGCTCACACTTGTTGTCTTTCTGCCTCTCTGTCACGCTTTCCCTAGATTCAACACTATCTATCTATCTATCTATCTATCTATCTATCTATCTATCTATCTATCTATCTGTCATCCACCCATCCACCCACCCATCCATCCATCCATCCATCCATCCATCCATCCATCCATCCATCCATCCCCCTGGTTAAATGAAGGGGACAGATGAGCATTAACCACTCAAAGCCACTTCTGAGAAATCACTGAAGAAGACTATGAAGCGCTGAATGAGTTCGCAATCGCTCATTAATCAGCAGCAGAAGAGTTACAAATTCTAAAGTCGTTCTAAAATAAATCTCAATAAGTCCCATTTGAATTTGAAAAGCTTTGCCCGAATGTGCTTGATGTTTTGGAAGCGGCTGATTGATATGAAACCTGAATCCTCCGCATAGCTCCCTGTCCCGAAATGTATCATCTGATATTCCGGAGACAGATTCCACCTTTCATCGTCTCACTGTTTAATGGACAAGAATGTGTTTGAGTGATACTTCCTCAACATTTCGCTTGCAGCAATAATTGATGATGATAGTCTGCTTATTCTGCAGAATAAAAAGTTTACTCAGAATGTTTCCTTTATCGACGTCCCCCAAAAATATGAGGATGGAAAATCAGTATTAGCCAGCGGGCAAATAAAAAGAAAGTGTTAACTGTAACAGCGAACTACGCCATTGTGATACTGAGCTGTACTTGAAACAGCTGGAATAAAGACTTTTTTTATTCTGTCTAAGTCTGATTATTATATCAGTCACAAAACCACAGTTTCACAGTTTGAAACAGTAGCTACACAAAACAATCTCACCGCAACTCATTTGGACAGCGAATCCGTATACTGCGTATTGATGACGCCATCGCCATCGCCCCGCCCCTCGATCTCTAGCCTTTGACCTCTTAACCCTGTGACGTCTCACAACAACAGCAACAACAATGGCGGACTTCATACTTGTTATAGGATATTGAGCCTATTAGGGTTACTAAGGCAAAATATTATGCTCCTCTGCCACTACGCTGAGCGAAAAAAGGATTATGGACAAGTGCATACACCACATCATTTTAGATCCACCGCAAAGGGCTTCCTCCTTCTACTGTCTGTTTGTATACAGTGCGCTAGCTACATGCACATGCTCTACCTATAGGCCTGGAATACGAACTGCAGCGCGTTGAGTCGTTTACAATGGATCCATTTGGACGCAAATATTCTTTGGTCTTAGACCTTAGACCTATGCTCCGGTGAACTAATCTGTTCTGGGAGTCATCCAACTTGCTTCATTAGAAAGAATGCTAAAATCTCTAACATTGTCTGGTGCAGCAAATAGTGTGCCCACACAGTCCTGAGCAGAGTACTAATCATCCCAAATAGGAGATATCACCTGTGTAGGTGTACCACAGACGTGTCATTACTGATGTTCTCGGCTGTTCTGATTATGTAGGATGTAACAAGGAATGCACCAAACTAGAGGAATGAATTTGCAAATCAGCAGAGTGAAGCTGCCGGTATTGCCCATCTGATAACTTTAGAAACCTCCTCCCATCGAAACCCCCCCCTCAACATTAGAATTAGGGAGGCCTGTATTCAGCGATTTCTGTAACATTTCTGAATCTGATGAGCCAACATTAAAATCCGCTTCAAACACTGACCAGCTGTTTGGAGGTGAGGAGGGTTTTGAAGTTCTGTTTCTAAGCTCCCTTTTTTCATCTGTCACTTTTTTTCCCCCGTCACCTTGTTTTTTTTTTTGCTTACGGCCAAGTGCATCACTGTGAATGCCTTCCAGGAGAGACTGTCAAAAAGCATGCTCGCTTTTCTCCGTTTGAACCAGCACTGAGCATTCCCCCTCTCTTTGACGACTGGCTTTTTCATGCCTCAACCGAGTGTAGCTGCGAGCTACAAACACTATTGCCTTCCAGTGTGGACAGACAATATGCCTGATGAATGTTCTTTTTCTAGCACCACCTGGCTCTTAGGGTTAACAGTCATGTTCCTTTGTCACGAGTATTTCATCGTAATTCTATTGATAAAAGCATCTTATATTTAGGATCCGAAATAGAGAAGGTATTGAGCTCTCTGAGGAGTTATGGCCAGGCATGTAGTGGAGATAAAACTTATCTAAACTCAATTTACCCACTATTGTATTGAAATACAGTAATGCCCAGCTATCTAGTCTGACATAAATCTTCATGGCAATAGTTCACACTCTACCCTATAGCGCTATCAGATTAAAGGAAAATAAGCGAGAAAATAGAAGCATCAACTAAACTAGAAGGCCTTTTAGGGGTCGGTGTTGCAAAATTTGCATCTGCTATAAACAAGGGCTGTCCTGAATACCATTATTTAGGGCTCTGGAGCTTTGGTAGTGATCAACAGCAAATGGTTGAAGAATATCTGAAAATAGAAAATAAATATGCAACTGGCAATATTGATATTGTGGGAGGGCTGCCAAAAATAAATTAATGGGAAACCCTGTTGTATGCACTTTCTGTGAGAGCAGCTATTTTGCAGTTCGCCTTGGTTAATGGTCTACATTTAGCAAAAACAAGTCTCAAACAAACAAACAAACAAAAAAACAATACAAAAATCCCCAAATTTGAAACCAAATGAATATCCCAGTAGTGGAATATTCTGGTCCAGCTCCACTATAAACACTGTGATACATGCATTGGACAGCTATTTCAGTTTAGCTATGCACCTTGTATCTTTCCCTATCAAGTGATAGGGAATGTAAATGAATAATGCTGCCTTTTTTTAAAAATGACCACGAATCTGTAGTCAGACAGTAGTTTACCCCCTTTATCACCCTCCTGCTACAGTACCAACTCCTGAAAGCACCACTTAGCCAGAGTGCCTTGCAGCTACTGATTTAACGTCACGGAAAACCCTTTTGGGCGGATCAACTTAATGTTTCGGTAACGCCGAGCCATTCTTCCGAATTCACAGCGCATTGCCCTTTTCATCATGGAAACACTTCATTTCTGTATGGCGCCTGAGCGTGTTAAACTACATATGGGGAATGAATTCGAATAACTTCTGAAGCGCCGCACTCTGTCTGTCATCCCTCTGTGTTCGCCCGCGTCTAACTGGCAGAGATGAGGGAAAATGAGGGGAATGCAAGCGACAAGACAGCTGTATTGGATCCCCAATTAGGAGATGCCGCACACAGAGATCAACCTGCGTTTGTACGCTCAAGCAGGTACTCGAACACATGCGCGGCCCTCTGACGGCGCGCGCGCTACTCACACGGAACGTGCACATGTGCATGGTGCGCACATATACACTCGCAAACATCCTGGAGAGACGTGCAGACGATGCGTGTCGAGGGGGATGGGGGCCGGGGTTTGGCAACGTGGCTCAGTCGACATCAAACGGCGAGCATCCACAGGCTGACGGTGTTCCTCAAGGAAATGAAAACACAGATCTGATGCTGTGAGGGCCCTCTGAGGACCGCCATTAACACTTCACACACATAGCCAGGGTGTGCACAGGCTCCGTCAAGCCTGCCAAAACTGGGTGCTCCGAGTCTCGCATTGACATTCCTTGAATCTTGACAGTCTGGAAAACACTGTCACTTTCACTGGTCTAACCGTTCTTTGTGCATCGCGTTTCTTGTTGGGGAAAGGAAAGATTACCTGAAATGGAAGGGATTCTAGAGTGTTCCTGTGTGTTGAAAAGAAGACACGTAAGTTGTCCTTAAAGGATCGTCATAGTGAAAGTCAGTTTGTCAGGTGAGCCCTCTCACCAGCACAACCCCCCGACAGATGCTGTAGAAAAGCCATCTTCTCTGGCTTAGCGCTGTGTTGTTGAGCTCTGTAGCATATCTGTGCAGCCAAATAAAATAGAGAATTCAAGGCTAGCCAGCTACTCCTTTTTGGCAGTTTATGCCCTAATTTAGATACAACTCCAACTCCAAAAAAGTTGGAAAGCTGTAGAAAGTGTTCCTGAGCCCACGTAGTAATATCCTTCACACGATCGTGTGCTTCACGGTGTGGTGAACGTCGCCCCGTCCTTCACTTTGAACTGCTGAGCCTTTAGAAGATGCCCCTTTCATACCCAGTCATGATACTATCACCTGTTACTGATCAACCTGTTTACCCGTGGAATGTTGAAAACCATTACACAGCTTTTCCCAGTCTTTTGTTGGTCCTGTCCCAGCTGGTTTGAATCATGTCACCGGCATCAAATTGAGAGTAAGCGCATATTTACAAAAATCAAAGAAGTTGATGAGGGAAAATGCAAAATACATTGTGTTTGTAGTGTTTGAAAT
>CAEMYA010000161.1:1258939-1276653 GCA_903131615.1 Diplodus sargus
TCTCCTCTCCTCTCCTCCACTCTCCTCCCTTCTCTCCCCCCCGTTGTTTTTTTAAGTCCGGCCAGATTGTGTAACTAGAGCGAGAGCAGGTGGATTTCTCCCCTTGCATCACACACATCAATCTGACGATAACACATACACACACGGCGACATGTTAAACACACGCCGTATTTGTTTTCCACTTTGAGAAAACAACTGACAACTGTGAACATATTTTTTTATTTTTTCCGTGGATTCGTAATGTGTCGAGCCAGGTTACTTTTCTCTCTCTCTCTCTCTCTCTCTCTCTCTCTCTCTCTCTCTCTCTCCCTCTCTCTCTCACTTTTTCGAACACTCGCAGATGCACGCATGCACACACGTGCACAAACACACACACAAATGAATGTAACAGTCTGGAAATGTTTCACTTTTCTGTCGGGAAAAAACAACCTGCACAAACACTGACGGTGCGTGAGATCTGTGTCATGCATTCAAACTCACTCCACGCACACACACTCACGCGCGTGCGCACAATAGTAAGGAATCACACCCACACAAGTATTTGTACGCTCAAATATGCGTCCAGGCACATCCACTCGCACATCCAATGAAGATGTTTACACTCATACGCTGACACACACGCACGCACACACACCAAGTTTGATTCACAGTGAGGCAGAAGTCAACAAAGACCCAGGCATGGCCAGATGATGTGTGTAGTGTGTGATTACCGCTCTGGTGTTTTTTGATCTGCGATGTAGCCTTGCGTGTGTGCCTGCATGTGTGTTTGTCTTTGCGTATATGCGTGGGCGATTAGTCCTGCCTTGTTCTCTCTGAGTTTTTTTTTTTTTCTTTATACGTCTGCTCCCCTAACCGCCGGCCAGAGACCTTGTTTACCAGCAGCCGCGGCTTTCTGAGAAAAAAAAACAACCGGAGAAACATTTGATTTCGTCGCAATCGGCCTGATTCGTAAATACCCCCAAAATAACTCGCATGGCGTGGAAATTTGTTTGTTAAAACACAAGTGCTGATTTTTGTCCTCCACCAATTTCCAGATCATAAGCTGCTCAGCTGTCGTGTTACGTGTGATAGCAGCCTTTTAAAGCCTTTTCTTTCTCTCTTTATTTCTCACGTCTCCTGTCCCAGTAGAGTTTGATTTGAGGCTGTCAGGCGGGCTGGTCTCTGTTCTCTTCTTCTTCTCACTGACAGAAGCAGTTGGCTGACAGAGACTCTCCTGATGGTGACAACTAAATGATCTCTTCTTTATTAAACACCTCTTACTATCTCTCTATCGCTCCCTGACTACCTCGCTTCCTCCTCGCCTTCAGTGCCTCTTTTTATCTTTTGACTGACTGCTCTCCCTCTCCTCGTCGTATTTCTCAGTCCTCCGAGTCTCTCTCCTCCCCTCCCGCCGCCTTTTTTTTTTCACCCTCTCGGCTCACAACCTCCCACACTGTATCTCCTATCGTTTCGGTCTCCCTCCCGGTTGTCTCGCTCTTTCTTCTCTGGAAGGGAAGAGTAAAAAACTTCCCATCCCTCACCTGTGGCCATCAGCCAGTCAGCGAGCCAGTCAGCCAGCTTGTCAGTCTGTCAATCTGCTTGATAGTCACTCAGCCAGCCAGTCAGTCACTGTGCAGCAGTGTTAAAACATTAATTAAAAGTCTCATCCACAGAGCCAGGCAGAGATCCAGGCTGATCTCAGCGATCCAAGCTTTCTGTCTCAGCCTTTTTTTCCTCTTTCTCGCTCCCTGCCTTCCTCTCTCTTCCTCTCTCATCTTTCCTCACCTCCTCAGCCTCCTCTCTCAGTTTTCCATCCATTCCGCGGTCATCTCTCTCCAGGAGGACCGAAAGACGGCACTGATAAGAAACATTATTAACTCCTTTCTGAGAACAGAGAGCTGGAGGATTGGGATGGAGGGGGAAATAAGGGAAGAAGACAAAGAGAGAGGCAGAGGTGTCATATGTAAGAAAGAGAGTAAGGTAGCGAAACGGACAGGAGACATTAAAGGTTGGCAGAGGGAACAGATAGAAAGAAGTATGGAGGTTGTCCGTCTCTGTTATGGGCCCTCCAAGCAGAACTGGGTGCCATACAGATGTCTGGTTATTATCATCATTTATGAGACAGTACTGTCTGTGTTCTGAGGCCTGAGGGTGGGATTTGAAACAGATAGGGGCAGAATGGATAGATAGACAGCATAGATAGACATTTTTTACTGTGAAAAAGTCTCTTGCAGACACCCCGAAAAAACTGTGTTCTGGTCACACTGTGTTCTTTTCTGTGTCCCATTTATATAAGAAAAAAAAAGAAAAAGAAAAAATGTTTTTTGTTTTTACTGTTGCACCCAAAAAACAAACACAAGAAAATAAAATAGACACTTTCACTACTAGTTCCACTTAGGCACACTGCTGTTAAATGCTTACATTAAAACATTTTACTCGATACTGGTAATGGAAAATATGTAAACTTTTATAATTACATTTCATCCTGTGGGGACCATTCATGTCCGTACATGTTTTGGCAATCCATCCATGAGTTGAAATATTCTAGTTCAACTCAATAATATCTCTCCAGATGCTGAAGGAGACGTATTATGCGTTTACTTTTTATTCCTTTCCTTCAGTGTTTTATATGGCACCAAGTCCAGTGGAAGCTCCTCTCTCCCACAGAAAACACTGCTCCTGAAACACCGCTTCAGTCTCTTTTGTTTCCATGACATCACACTACATCACCATGTCACACATTTGCATAATTTATGCCTACCAGCTAGTTTGCCTGGTAAGAATGAATTTAGTACAGCTGCTCTGTTGTTGTTAGTGCTGCTGACTCAGGCATGCGTGAGCTGGCCAATCAGAGCAGACTAGGTATTCGTGCAGGGGACGCTTGAAGAGACAGAAGCTAAAACAGAGCGCTTTAGAGAGAGGGTGAATGCAGTGCTGCAGCACTGAACAGTATGACAAAACCGATGCGTTTTTTAAGCATTAAAGCATGTAAACCTGAGAATGTGTCTGATTCAGTGACTAATCAGTGTTTTCTTTTGTTTTTACAGATATGGAAAAATTGTGTCAACAAAGGCTATCCTTGACAAGAACACCAATCAGTGCAAAGGTGAGTGAGAAAAACGATTGATTGTATTCATCTTGTTTATCCGCAGCCCTACAAAGTTACCCTATACAGCACTTCACAAACTCAGATTTCCGTGTGGGAAACATCAGTTGAGAATTGATGACACTTGGCCGCATGTCATTAGGCCAATCAGTGCGTGGTGAGGAACGGTTTTGTGCTTTTTTGCACCACCAATGAATCAATGCCCAGTGGTTTTCACAACTGGCTGAAAAAGGCTTTCAACAAACAGTGTGACATCAGTTTAAAAACAAATGACTTGTGTGAGCCACCCACAACGTCCATGTGTTCGCCTCTTGTGTGTTGCTACGCAGTAAGGCTCTGCGTTTTCACACCGTGTACAAACTCACAATATTGACTGCCATATCGACCATGTCATTCTTTAATCTATTTAAATGATGTACTGCTAGAGTGCCTCCATTTTGTATTACTGCTCCATGAAGATAATTTCAGGATCGCACACTAATGACACTCAAGAGTCAAGCAGCTTTTGAAAGCAAGATGTTTGCATTGTTGTCATTGGCCAAATCAAAATGGAGAACACCATACAATAGCCACAATTCGTCCCAGAAAGCCTCTGTGGTGGACGAGGCTCACTCAAGTGTCTTCTGATGAGAGTCTGCTTGATTGTTGGAGTGGTCTGAACAAAGCACTAATCAATATGATTGTAGTCGTCTGCTTTTGAAGAGGCACACAAGAGCATGTGTTCAGCATGATTGCCGCTCATCTGCCAAAAGGCTGTACTCAAAAGGTATCCTGACATGGTTCAGGACAACAGCATGGATGCCCTGTAATCAGCGCATCACCCTCGATAGTATGATTGAAGGAAAAGCCAGTCTGATTGATGACAGTAGCAGAGATGTTAATGTGAATTCTACGACCCCATCTGCTGTGATTGTTCAAGATCAAATATTTTGAGTAAATGATCGCAGTCCAGCCTGTCTTAACATTGCAACAGAAACATCCCCCTAAAAACTTATGCTACAGTTTTTATCTCGACTCCGTCTAATTTGCCGGTTATATAAATCCTAAAAACGTTATCATTCCAGTACCTGCTTCTGCGTCACGTAATCAAATATGGCTTTGAGCGCTGAAAGCATATTGAAATGCCTGTCCTGACATCATTACAGCATAGCCGAAGGGAAGGCAGAAAATTCTATAAACCCGGTGATAATTATCAGTTATTCTTCCATTTTCTCAACTCATTAAATTTCTTCTTTTTTTTTTCATTGGCGTTACTTGAAATGGGGTTTTAAAAACCTGATTCAGTACAGCCTCAGCGCACCAGTTCAAGATTATTATGTTTGCCAATTACAGCTCTGTGCGTCTTTTTGGTGTGATTTACAAAATCGAAAACAACATCTGTTTTATTTAGGATCACATTACATCTGAGCAGGACATTTACATTCACTGCTTACAAACTAATCATAACCAACTGTAATCTACTTTAATTTCATCACTTAAGACCACCAACAAACTGATCCAATTGAAAAGTAACAAGCATTGCCTTTGGATCCAGGGAGATATAGTGTTTTCCTCTGTGCTGTAAAGGTCCATTTTTGTCTTTAAGTGTTAAAAGTACATCAGTGAGTCAGACCGGCTGACATGTTCCTTCATTACCATGGAAATCAGTACACTGGTTCATTTTGAGTAATTCCCCGCAGAGTTCAGCTGCCATGAATACTACTGCTCCTTTTTAAGTAATGTTTTCTCAAAACTACAGTTCCTGGCTGTTTGAGGCAATTACCAGCGACAATACATTTGTGACCTGTGAGATTCACTGCCTCACATTTGTAGGACCAACACTCTGTTGGTTTTGGTCTTCTCATTGGATTCTGTTGACAAATTAGAAATTCATTTTTTTGTTCTCATTTTGACTGTCTGTGTGGACCGTGCATTTGCAGCCCAGTACTGATGACACAGAGAAAAATGTATGAAAATGTAAGTTTAGGCAGGAACCTAGTGTAGTATAAACAGAACCACATGTGCATCCCATGATCGTCTCTCTTGTTTATTTTTTCCAAAATCCGATATAAAAAGGTCACTAAATGAAATTTGATTCCCGTTCTAATAATGCAAGTAAAAGGACATGGCTGTGGTTTAATAGTCCAAACCCCAGCAGCAGGTGACTGCCTGGTTTAAAGGGAAATCGTTTTCAACCAGCTTTGTATCATTATAATATAAATGGTATATGCAAATAAACAATGTTAAACTTCCCAGCCATCTGTCTCGGGCTGTCATTACAGGTTGTACTTTCATATTTTTGTATTTCTGCCTCCGCAGATGCTAAGAGTCTAATAATTGCATCGAGAGCGGAGCGGATCAGAAACTCAGATCTGTAACTGTAAAATGAGACAATGATGAAATATAGACAAGCCAGAACCGAGCACCAGGAGCGTTTAGTTGTCCAGTGCGGCCCAGTGCATTCTGGTTATTGTCGGTTTTGCACCTTTGGAAGGGATATTGAATACCACAGCTCCTTTTCTCTGTTTTATCTGGTCTTGCAGCACCATTTAAAAAAGAAATAAAAAAAAAATATGTGAAACTTTCTACCGCATATACAACAGAGTTCCATGAAAACACCTTTTCCAGCAGTCGAATACTTCTTTAATCACATTCAGTCACATTTTAAGGGCTAACGTGGGCGAACTAAAAAAATCAATACAGAGCAGAAGTTTGAATTTGTGGCTGGATGAGTCACCTGTGATGGTGCACAGCTGCAGGAATGAGCCGTTTGTATGGGTGGATATAAATCATGTGATTTTAATGTTGTTCTTCTTTTCTTTTATTTCTGTCTGCTCTGATTGTTTACTTCCCTTTAGCTGAGAAGTAAATCAAATCCAGGTGGAGTTTTGGTATCCTTGGTGAAAGCAGTGAGGCTGTTTGTGAGTGAATAGAAGGGCAAGTCTTGGCATTGGATCTGGCACCGTACTGTACAGTATATATTCCAGGAGAGGCCTTTCTGAATATTAAACATTAGAGAGACTGTTTCAAAGTCCAATCCAATACTTTCAGCAATACATTTATGCTTATTATTTAATGCACAGGATGCGGAATGAAGCAGCTGTAGCTGCATTGGCAATTCTTACAGGCTCTGGCTCCCATCAGCAATTTCACTGCTTGTGATGTAGACTTCATACATCTCTTAGCCAGTTGTTAACTCACAATGAAGGAGTTTCATTATCAGTCGGCCATTAGAATGCCTTACAACCGGATAAGTGTTGGTTTGATTGCAGAGGCATTCAGTGGGGACAAGATAAGTGCTTAGCGTGACTAAGAGAGTACAAATTGGCACAAAGAGTTCTCTTGGAGAGGGAGGGATGGATGGGTGGAGGCACGGGAGGTGGAGGGAGGGAGGAAGGGAGGGGGTAAAAATAACCTGGGGCTGACAGAAAGAGGAAGGGGACCCTCGGAAACTGATGATTTAGCACACAGCCCCGTCTTTTCAGGAAGATGTTGCAGAAGAAAGAGAGAGAGGTAGAGAGCGTGAGAGACTAGAAGACAGGTAGATAAATAGGCTTCCTGCTTTGCAGCCTGCAGGGACGGAATTCGATCAGTTGGTGTACAGCTGTTGTCATGTGACAGCCTTGTGATCCCAATTTCGCCAAATGGTTTATTTCATTCAAATAATTTTTCTAGTAAACAGTATGTTCATTTATATATATTTATAAATATATATATATGCACTAAAACAAACTTTACCAAGAGAATTTGTGTTTAATTAGTTGCCATTTTAGCAATCTGAACTTTTCCATTCTCCACTGACATAATGTAAAGATTTTCTTTGTAAAGTCCTCTGCTTTGTAGCGGGCTCCATGTTAAGTACACTGACAGTTTTCTAGTTAGCAGCGTGGGAGCTCTGGGGGAGGGAGAGGGCACAGAGCACAGGATGGAGGAAGGAAGGGAGAGGAAACCTCTTTAGATTGTAAAGGATTTCCATTTCCCAAAGACAAGCGCCCTCCCTCTCGCCGTCTCCATGTCTCCTGCCTTTTCTCCGCCTCCCTCCCTCTTCCTTTGCTCATCTCGTTCTCCTCTCTCTCTCTCTCTCTCTCTCTCTCTCCCACTCTGCCTGCCACTCTCCCACTCTCTCTTCCCCATTCCTCCTTCGCTCCATCTCTCGTTTTCCCTCTGTACTCGGTTAGCCCATTCTAATGGCCCAAGGCCAGGAACTCTGGGAGCTCAGGAGATTAGATGGGAGCTAGGGGTGTGTGTGTATCTGTGTGTGTGTGTGTGATAGAGAGAGTACTCGTGTTTATCTGCGCTTCAATCTGTGTCTATGAGCGCATATGAGTGTGTATCGTGTGTGTGCGCGTGTGTGCTTCTTGATAAATGTTTTTTTTTTTCATTCACGAGCGGAACTATTTGTCAGGCTTGACTGAGCAAGATGAGTTTTCATCTCTGTGACATCATAAGGCCACAGATGGGTGGGACAGGGCACAAATGAGACGGATTATATAACTCAGAGATATTATTTTCACTCTTCTGTTCTGTTCTCATGCTTATCACCGTGCTCAGAAGAGTGATCCCTTACATGCTCATGAGATGAGATTTCACCGAATTTAAGAGGGTAGGTTTTTAGTGCGTGGATGATATTAAAAATGTAAAAATTACAAGTTGGGCAGAAGCGCGGCGTAGTGATTTGGGAGGCTGTCGGGCAGTTTGAAAGGCAGGCTTTTTTGCCCACAGGCTCAACAAGCTTCCACACAGCTGAAGTGTCCTTGAGCAAGACAATGAATCTGCACCAACTCCCGGGATGTGCGCTGTATCGCTAATGCTTAACCTCTGACCTCCACTGGGGAGAGGGGCGAATAAATGTTCAGAAAACACAGATCTCTCCCTGAGTGATGAATGAAGTCAAAGCAAATGGCGAACTTCAAGGCTATCACGGCGAACTAGTCAATGAGAGGTGCACTTGGAGGGGAAAATGTCTCCATCATTCATGCGTCTGGAGCGGTGAATGATGTGACAGATTTTCCTGGCCAAGCCGGCGCTCAGACATCTTCAGATGTCCGGACTAACTAGAATGTGCAGGGCGAAGCTGGATTACATGCCAACATCTACAACAACTCAATATTTTATGAGGAGATCATGTACACGGCTCCTGAGGCATGGACTCATTTTTCTGATACCGTGATACTGAGGACACATCTGATATGAGCCACACAGTTGATCGGTAAATCACTGCAAACAGAGCAGCTCCATGAAGTGGCGCTCGGCTACATTACAGATTGAAGTCTCAAGCCTCTAGTTTGATGGCCGTAAAAGAGGTGCAATCTGTCAAACAATTTAAGTGGTATGTTTTCACTCTACATAATCTCCAGCTGGCACCGTACAGAAAGTTATGAATATCTCACAGACTGTGTTCTACTTCGACGAAATAAACCGCTTTGAATGTGTACAAATAGGCACATGCTGAAGTAATTAGGAATATATACAGTACTCACTACTAATATTTTAAAGTATTCCAGTTACAATATAAGTTACATAAAATTGTTTCAAATTTTCATTTTAAGTATGTATTTTAAGCCTCCCGGGTTGGTTCTACATCCTCCCAGATTAAGCTGTCGCACTCAATGGTTAGACCGTGCTCTGAGTCGACGAATAGAGTTGGACTCTGTGTTTACATCTGTGATGCTCACGCGCTGCCAGAGTCGATCGACAGCGTTTACCTGATGGTGTGCTTTTTAATGTGAAGGTGCCGACCATACCATCATCACCGTCTTGCTGCCGCTGTTTACATTCACCCTGAGGCAATTAGATAAATGCACTCAGAATTATTTCCCTGGATGTTTAGTTAGTTTATGTGTGTATGTTTATAGCTTAAATCGATGTACTTATGTTTGAGGTTTGTGTACTGTAGTAGGAAGGAGTTGCAAGCTTTTCGTTTTGTTATGCAAACCTGTGTTGTATAATGACAAATAAATCACCCCGAGCCTGCAACTTTAAACAGAGATTTGTTTAACAAGGCCAGAGTTGCTGACGTCAAGTAAAATGACATGGTTTAATGCAGAGCTGCTGTGTCACGGAGCCCCCTGCTGCACTCATAACACCAAAACATAATAATCCATAATTAGTTTCATGCTTAATTACAACGAAGGACGACATGGAAATGTTGAAATACTTCTATAAACCTCCCAAAAAAGTGTCAAGGTGCTGTCTTAGATGCTATCGTAATGTAACAATATAGAGTCATTTTGTGTTGAAGCGGCTGTAACTCAATAATGATTGAAACTGTACTTGAAATTATATTGAATTACTTTTTGTTTTATGCCACACATTGTTCATGATTGTCAAAACCTGATGCCTACATTACCCATAAGTCAATTCAAACAGCAATGGTTCGGTCAGAGATTTGGGTGCAGCCCAGGTAGTACTCTGTAAGAGTAAACAGATTTTGACGTGTATAATTGGTGGAGCGCCCCCTAAAGCACCTGCTTTATCATTAGAGTCGCTCTATTTCAACAACCGTGTGCATTACCGATAATGTTGAACAACTGCCATCAAACAAAAGGCTTCTGTTTCGGCTGGTGCTGATTGAATTATGCATTATGAATTGTGTTTTCGGTTTCATTTTCTCACTAATTACACGAGCCGTCCACGGTTGAACAAACACCCATTAGTTAAAGTGTGAAATATGAGATGTGAAACTTTTCAAATTTTTCTGGAGTAAAATGAAAGCATCGCGCCGGGCTAATGATGAATACTGTATGTTTGTGCATTCTCGATTAGCTCAACTGTTTTGGTGTGGCCCTAATTAGATAAATATAGATTAAAAATGTGAGTGCATGTGTGAGCATGCCTGCACATATTTTGGAATCTGCTTTCCTCGGCGCGCGTGTGTATATCCATGCCTGTCTGGGTCCGTGTTTGTCAAAGTCGTTAATGTGTGCACGTTACATGTGTACGTACCCCAGTAAGAGCTTGCGTGTCTGCTTGTGTTATCCTATTTTGGCTAAATTATGGGTTTCTCATTAGCAACAGTATAAATATTTGTGTGTGCCGTACATATCTTGCTGTGAAAGCAGCTTGCTGCCTTTGAACAATAAAAACTCATCTGCTTATCAGCAAAACAGAGCGGGGCTCCAAATCCTGGAAAAGACCAACAGACAAGAACAGATGTTAGGAATGGAGTGTGTATGTGTGTGAGAGAGAGAGAGAGAGAGAGAGAGAGAGAGAGAGAGAGAGAGAGAGAGAGAGAGAGTAGTAGTATTCCCTCATTCTTAACATGTTTACATTTAGGATTGTAATGGGGGAGGCTTTTGAAATGTGGATCATTTAATTGTGTTAACATGCGGCCCACTCAAAACTACAGCTGGAATTTCAAAGCTGCTGTGCTTTCCGGAAATTTCTCCCATTGGCAGTGTTTCAATGTCTCGCTTTTATTAGTCTCTCATATAAACACGCAGTCGGAGCCGTTCTCGCACTGAAAGTCTCTCAGTTTTGCTCACACACACACACACACACACACTCGCACGCAAGCTGTCATTCACACTGCAGACGGGTGCGTCTCTTTGTGCCTCCCTTTTTGTCTCATTTGACATCTCTTTCCCGCCCCACCCATGTGACCCACTAAAACAGGGTGTATTTCTGAAAGTAGAGATTGATATGTGTGTGTTCAGACCTTTTGTCTTTCCGGGGCTTCCTGTAGGGCCCGACCTAGATCGCCAGAGTGGTAACAATTTCACAGATGCACTGCGCACACACATGCAAGCGCACTGAAAATGACGTCCGTTTTATGGCAGTAAAATTGACTGATGCTCGCTCTTTTTGCGTCTTGATTTCTTTAAACACGGCTCTGAATCACTTTAATCGCTGCGTTAACTATAGGGGATTTTTCTTGATGTCACCGGTGCAGCGCCGTGTGCTATTGACCACTACTATAGGAACCCTTATGTTGTGGCAGATTTACTGTGGCTCGGGGACAAAATGAGCTCACGTACAATTGCAGCGGGATATTAAATGTCAAACAATAGGAGGCCAGTAGATGTTGCACGTAAAACCGACGAAGTCTTTCGGCATTGAGTCATTATACACGTTGTATAGAGTATATCTGGATGGCGAGCGGGCCATTAGTGCGCCGAAAGACGGAGTCATTAGAAATCACAGACATGGTTTCATTAAGAAGAGCCGTTGTACATGGAAACTTGCGCAGACATTAGAGGATCTTTTTGGCTCATATACAAGATGGCAAGAGTTACTGTTATGACACCAATTCTGTTGATGTTCTGTGCTAAAACACATTTAATGGAGGAACTAGCAGCTTTCATTAGATACGTGACCTGACTTGAATCTGACACATTTATAGGATTTATGCAGTGTTTGAAACAACACATGGGCTTGGATCTCTGACAGGCATTAGCGCTGGCTGTTTTTGGCCTCGGTAATATTCAGAATGTTAACCGATACTCTTTTTCCCCCCCCCCTTTTCTCTTCTCTCCTGTGTTGTCTGTGTGCTCAGGCTACGGCTTTGTGGACTTTGACAGCCCTGCAGCAGCCCAGAAGGCTGTGGCCTCGCTCAAAGCCAGCGGAGTCCAGGCGCAGATGGCGAAGGTAAGCCCCCCCCGCCCCGCTTTGCTCGTTGTTATCGAGGTGTTTTGTCTCGCGGCGTTATCCTCCCAGGTGGACTCAGTCACTGTCTGGAGAGGGGCTGACAGTGTTGGTGGGGACGATAAAGATGGGGGTGATGGCAGATGTGCGGTCATAATAACAACAGCAGCGTGATGATGATAATCATGGTAACGACCGATGTATGTCGCTTACGCTTTTTACATTGATTCATGTGAGACTGATAGGTGCAGCTTTGATTAAGCCAATGATGAGATTATTGATTGAGTCCATATGGAGTTATTGATTAACGACTATGGCCATGATGAGATTATTGATCAAATCCCAGAAAGGCTAGTAGAAAGGACGGAGCGGATGATTGAGTTTCCTTTCTTTCAATATTCTTTCTTTTTTGTTTCGGTCTTTGTTTCACCTGTTTGCTCCCTCTGTATTTCAGATGCTAATAATCATTCAGGTGTGTGTGCGTGTTTGTGTGTAGCTGGCAGTTGTGTTGCAACAATGCCGCGCCAAAACATGTGGGCCTAACCAGCACAATCACATTATCCTTCAATGTGTGCGAGAGACGGAAACTGAATAGCCTGCCTTCTCTTTCAGATTCATTAAAGCTGTATCGCCACATACTTCCTTTTATAAATGAGAGACGAGTGCAATTAAAATGGGCCAGTCTTCAGGCACCAGGAGCATCCCATTGAATTAAACAGCAGCAAGCCTCTGAGCCACCTTTGCCTCGCTCTTCTATTAAACCTCTTTTCATTAGACTTCCATCTCTTATTTTGTTCCTAACTGCTCGGGGGGGCATTTTGAAGCACAGTGTTGATGTGTTTAGCTGTTATTAAAGAGAGAAGAACCCTCGACTCCTTGGAGATTGAGTTTTCCGGAGGGATGGAATGGAGGGCAAGGAGTCAATTCCAAATGAAATTACACAGACTTCTTACTGTTTCATGAACTAATTATGCGCAGAGAGCAGCTGATGTCCCGGCTAACTTTCCCGAATCGGGGTGCAATGAGAAAGTCAGACTCGAAACCACTGATGTTGGATTTCCGGCTGGAGCCTCTAACGTTTCGTAAGATGAGCGGCTTAATTGGGGTTTGACAAAATCTTGGTTTTAACACATTCAGCACCAATTAGACTCACAAATTTCATGCCCTCCCACTCTGCGCACTCTTTCTCAGAGTACACTGAGGCTTTGTAGGTTAGCTGAGACAGAAACTTCTGTTCTTAGTTCTAATCGGCAAAAGGGTTGAAAGCTTTTCCTCCAAAGACAGCAGTAAGGTGGTGATAGGTGGGGAAAAAAAGACATGAGTCGCTTTTGTGAAAGAGGGATGAGACATCTAACAAAAGGTGGATATTGATTATTTTACGAAGAGGGGAGGTTTGAACAAAGGTTTGGAGAAAGCTGTTTTGATCCAACGCTGGACATCAACCCGGAGCCTGTAGTGGACTGAAAAGCTGGGTCCAGAACGAATGTCCTCATGGGATCTAATCAATCCACAAGGTCGCTGGGGGAACACAAGGGAGGGATTAGCAATAGTTATCGTGTTAGTGGTATTAAGTTGATAAAGTTGCCAACCTTGATCCTCATGAATGATTGATGCAACGCACCAGTCGCTCTAAGAGAGAGTGGATAAGTGTCCTGTTAGCAGGAAAATGTGCAAGGTATATGCATGAACACGAATATAGCGGATAAATATAAAACTAGCCAAGCATGCCATGTGTTCATCTTCACATCATCGCTACATCACTTAAACTTTGGAAAGATTCGACCTGTTAATAATATGATATGATAATAAAAAATGATACCTGGCCTGGGATAATATTCCATGATACTCTCATTCATTTTTTAAATTACCTTTACCTCTATCAAAGTGCTAAAAGTCGCACACCTTCCATGTGCAGCTTATATATATATAAAATTACAAAGGCAAACTCATCTTTGGCCTAACCCAATGCTGAAAACAATGTTAAAGAGCAAAACTAATCAGGTATCGATATATCAGCCAAAATTCTTATACACGCAGATGATACACGCGAATATTATTATTTTTTGCAATGATTTTTCAGATGTGGTTATCAAACACAGATACAAATTTAATGAACTCAATAGGTAAACTTCACTGGAGTTTCTGAATTATATAATAATAATAATAATAATAATAATAATAATAATAATATTAAAAAAGAACATATATGCTGATTCCAAGTTGCCAGTATCAGCAGATAAAATCAGCCAACCCATATATCGGCCACCGAGGAACATATCTAATGGACTGTGTTGAGGTTTTGACAGGAGAGTCTGTACCCTTAAATAGCAGGGAGGAAGCAGAAACTGTAACCCTCACCCCGGTTGTCCATGGTTTCAGATGAACCTGTACCTGTGGTTGTCTTTGCTGGTGAAGCCATTTAGCTGTCACATCTTTTAATCGGAGCGTTATGACTGCACGAAAGCTCTGTCAGGTAGAAATTGTACACACTGAGCTCAGTCTTTTTTCCACTTCTCTGCAGTCACACTTAAAAACCTGAATATCATCAGTTATCCACATCTCATAGAGTTAACACCAGGTTTTTTCACAGTTTCTCGCAAAGAACGCTATTATCTTAAACTGTGAGCGAGGTTATGAATGAGACCTCACCAAAATCTTAGTGTGAGTCAGGGGCCTTGATTTACAATCATTTTCCGTATGGATACCATAAAACAAATCAAAATTAAACAATGTCATCACACCTGAGAGCTTGAATTGAAATCCCCAAACATACTGACTTTATTGGGCCTGAAGAGTGTCGACAGGATCTCAGCAAAGAGCCTTTTCTTCCAGGAAGAAATCCACCATCAAAAAATAGAGAGGGTTATCATTTGAAGGAGGAGAAAATTCCGATAATACTCAAACGTAGTTGCAGGGTCACTGCTTTGCCCAGACATCCTTGATCTGTGGAGTGCGGATTAAACTGGAGCCTGGCACTGTTCAATGATTGGGACACACTTCTCTGTTCGCTGCCAAATTTCAGTTCAAACCATAAAAGTCCAAGTTCTCGGACTGGAAGTAGTCATTAAGCATGAAGAACTTCTTTTCAGTGAACATTGATTGGATGCACCATCCTTCTGTCCTGCTTGCTTCATGCCCTGGGCAGCAGAATCAGAGGATTCCTTCCACAAAGCTTCAGCAGGATTGGATTGGAAAGTGATCATTTTATCGGCTGCAATGGGACAAACTAGTCAACGCCAGAAATGTTGGAAAGTTCCCTCAAGTGCAGATTCAGGACGCTGCCAAGTCTCCAGAGCTACTTCAGACTTGTAGTCTGCATAAGGCTTCAGTTTTATCTGTACAATGTTGTTGTTTTTTTTCTCCACTTGCTTGTGGTTCTGAACAGACTGTGGAACATAGGGAAAGGATTGCTATCCAAGGCCTCAGCGTGTCTGGTCAGGAATGTAAATACTTTGGCCCAATCTCAGTACGACCCCTGCCCTTATCACTTAGCTCTGGTTTTGCGTATTCATGCCAAGTGGCAGAGTGTCTCAATTCTTGTTGAGATAGAAGGGCAGGATGAAGCATTGGGGCTACATGGTCCTCCAAACGGAGGTTTTTCAGAGGCACACTTCAAACCAGGGGGTTAGGAGAACTCAATGTACATTTCAATGTATGGTGTTCCTTTTTTCTTTTTTTCATCAATCACTACTGCTTTGCTGATGTCTCGGTAGCTAGCTAGCTTTACATTGCTATTGCTGATTTGTGCACGACATGCATTTTCACATATTTTAATGTTGCATCTCCCCCTTCAATGATATATGACAATTCAGGTCCAGCAGTGAAGATGCAGTGAGTACCGCTCCTATTATCAGTAAGGACTGGCCGGGTATGAGCACAGGTTGTTAATGTTAGCCTATAAAGCACCGCTAGTGGCCAGATAATGAAACTGTGTTCTTTTTAATATGGTGATTTAATTGATAGCAGGAAGTTGTGAACGAAAAGCAAGCGTCCGTGCTTTTCTGTCTCCATAAGATGAATGGGCGAATGACATTTTGATGACACCGGAGTTGCCACCAGAGAAAGCACAGCTGACGACCCGTAGAGTAGTGACTGTGACAAAGAGGTATAAAATCAAACGTACAAAACCCGCCGTGCAGGTACATTGTTAAGAGCCGATTCAGCAACCACGTAAATGTACACCGAACATAAAGTAATTAACAAGCGGTTTCAAAGACAAACACAGGCTCAGTCCTGCTGCGCTGCACATTATGTGAGGGATGTGTCGGGGGTGTGTGTGCTGAGGCAATGCTCGGAGCAAGAAGTTCAGAGTAGCTTAATAGTACCAGTGTAGGAGCTGTGGGCCTCACAGTGTACTGTGAGAGGTCTGGAAACTCAACTGCCATCCTCAGAGTTAACCGTGATTAAAGCGACTTCCTGACATTACCCGTGAATTAATTAAACCGAGTTGAAGCAAGATCACACTGTTTGTGTGCGTATAATAGCATTCACTGAGAGAAACCTTTATCCATTAAACCCTGCAGCCCGCGCTGACATCTCCTTTGTGATAGGTGCATGTTTTGGTTGCGAAATAAACGAGAAAATACAGCAAGCCGAGATGTGAAAAAGTTGTGTGTGTGTGTGTGTGTGTGTGTGCGTGTGTGTGCGTGCGTGTGTGTCAGTGTGTGTCCTGCACTCACTTCCTCAGTCTTCTTGGTAATTACTGTTGACCTGAAAGATGATTACTGCTACAGCTGTACTCCCCCTCTCTCTTGCCTGCTCACTCACAGTTAGATTCTCTGTCTCCCAGCCTCATTCTCGCTTTCTGTCGCTGTAAGTGTATCTGTAGTACATTCACACTTTAGTCAACCCCACGCTTAAACTGCTTCCATTACACGGAAACCCAGCAGAACTTTACACAGGTGTGTGATGTGGGTGGGTTTGCGTGCTTTTTATTGTGTTTTATTTTACTTTTTTAAAACACTTGCACCGACACGAACCCGGTTGCTGATGCCGGACTTGCGCTGTGTGTGTGTGTGCGCTGTGGGAAATATTTCTGAAAATCATGACCAAAACATTTCGCAAAGTAAAATTATCGCGCATTAAAATTCATGTCAGGAGCTACTTTAACCGTGCAATCACGAAAACACGCGCTCTGCTATGCATAAAAGCGCTGTGTGTGTGCACGTGTATCCACTGCAGCTCTCAAGCTCTGCGTGTGTGAGTGTGTGTGTGTGTGTGTGTGTGTGTGTGTGTGTGTGTGTGTGTGTGTGTGTGTGTGTGTGTGTGTGTCTGTGTGTCTGTGTGTGTACAATAACAGTTACAGAGGACCAAGGTCACTATGCTAATTAGAGAGATGGTACCACTGGCAGTGACACTTCACACCTCCCTCCCTTTCTTCTTCTCTCCTCCACTTTGTCCTTGGCACCTCTCGCCTTTTCTTTCCCCCCTTTTCTGTCTCTCTCTTCTTTTTTAGCTCCCCCCCTCTTTTTTTGTGGCCTAGTTCGTTCTCTTCATCTAACTCCCCTCCACCCCCACACCCACCCAACCTCCTCCTCTTCTTCTCTCCTCTTTTGTCTCTCTCACTCTTTCCTCTCCCTCTTTAGGTGTTCGGGTGCGTGTGTCTGCGTGTGAGGTGCCTGTGTGTTTGTCTGCAGCAGGTGCTGCAATGCCTCCTCCAGAGTCATTAGTTACAGGGTTGAGTGAGGACAGAGAGTGAAGGATAGAGAGAGAAAGAGGAGGTGGGGGTCTGTGTGGGTTGAGAGAGGATGGCTTGGTGTGATGAGAAAGAAGGGAGAGGAGACACGCGCACGTGCACGTGCACACACACACACACAAACGCACAACGTGAACTCTGTTGCATGACTGTCATTTATCAACCCTGATTAAACCCTTGGGTTAGTCCAGTTGTGTTCCTTCTTTCTTTCTTTCCTCCGTCTTGCGTGTGTGCCTGATAAAAGCCAGATGGCTGATGTTCTCTTACTGATGTATCCAGTATGTGTGTGTGTGTGTGTGTGTGTGTGTGTGTGCTAGCTTGCATCTCCCTTTATATGCCTGTGTATTCTGTGCGCATGTGTGTGTGACAGCT
>CAEMYA010000161.1:1276814-1303554 GCA_903131615.1 Diplodus sargus
CTTTATATGCCTGTGTATTCTGTGCGCGTGTGTGTGTGACAGCTGAGGTTAGTGATGGGAAGAGGAGGACAACAGAGCCAAGTGACACATAAAAAAAAAAGAAGAGCGGAGACAAAATCACATAGACTGGAAGACGTGAGCATCCCTCTCTTTCTTCACCCCGCGTTCTGCCCGTCCGTCCGTCACTCTCTCGTCTCTTTCCTTCCTCAAACTTTGGGCCTTTCTCTTTTCAGCCCTGCGTTCCCTTCTCCTCATCTGTCACCCCTATTTGTCCAAATGGGTTTGTTTACCTTTTTTGTTTTTTGATATATTCTTCTCTTTCTCCCCGCTGCTCCTTAGCCAGCTTCAGCTCGGTCTTTTCCCCCTCTTTCTGCCTCTGTCAGCCAGATGTAATATACGATCCTTTCACAAGCCAGCATATATAATGTGGAATTTGGTAGCGCTCTGCTTTTCTCAAGCAAACTCATTCAGCATCATTTGAAAATGAGAAGAGCCACAGTAATGGTGCTGCCGTGATGTTTTTTCAGCTCTACTTCTGTGGGAACTTCGGGAATGATTGGTCTCAGATCCCTCGTAACTTGCTAGAACACACAGTATACGTTACAAAAAATACACAACCATTGTGTTTGACAGAGAGAATGTATTGCTTAGACACCACTGACTTGCTGTTGATATTGCGAGCTAACTGGGATTATAAGTCTCTCCTTTTGTATAATAAAGGATAAAGTTTTCCCCCTCTTAACCAAAACCGCAAATCAATGCCTGGTAATTTAAGCAGTCTGTCCCTTCAAACCGTCCAGCTTTGGGAGTACGGACAACAACGGCAACACAATTTGGACAAACCACACAAAGAACTGCCATAAAACGAAAATGCGTTAATTAGTTTAATATTATGATCACACTTGATAACAATGATTATTTCAGACAGCTATGTGTGGGTACCTGTCTTAGCATATCATATTTTTCAATGTTCGTATTGCTTCTATTGTGGACTGCACGAATATTTGGATACATTATTATTTTATGCCCCTTTGACTTGAAGAGATTTTTTTTTTAAAAATGCTATGCTACGAGCGGCGAGCAACCACACACTGCCATCTGATCTTTTTTTTAAATCTATATGTATTAGCTTTAGTGTTATATTAACTGTTTGTAGAAATACATAGGCTAATTCAGTAATCACACTTCACAGGTAATACATACGCATGTAACAAATATAAAAGAAAAAAGATGATGATGAAAAAATACAAAAGAATTAACAGTACATAGACTATGATGTCATATTTGTAAAAGGAAGACTGAAAAAAAAGTATTAGACTAATAGACTTGCTAGAATTATCCCAAATATTTGAGAGGTCCTGAAAAGATCTTGTTTGTTGTTATCTAGGAACATTAGCAAATGCAACCATAATACTTGTGGCTGTCCAAGATGGCTGTCCAAGATTGGACTGTCTCTCTTTCATGGGACCAGATGTGCGTATGGCAGACCTTAGCATCTGAACATTAACCTGTGACTCAAAGTCATTTGGGGCTCTTCCACTGTCCCATTTGGCCCTGCTGAGTCAAACTGTGCTGTACTGATTCAATTGTCAATGGGCAGCCCTGTTGTAGTGAAATTGCTAATCCTGGCAGTGCCAATCCCAGTCAAAGTGACCCAGCACATGTTCAGTGTATGGAAAAGCCCTGACAAAGTATTGTGGCGCGTGCTAGAATCACTTATAGGGCTTGTCAAAACAAACACTGCAGATATACTACTATACTGGCGACTGATTTCATACCAAAAATGTGTTTTAATTTCAGCTGCAGAGATCAAATAGAAATAATATTACTGTAGTAAAACCGATGTTTTACAATAGAATTAAAGAGCGTTTTGCACAAGAATTGAGGATGACTAACTCTGGAAAGACATCAGTGGAAGAACTGTAATCCCGCCAAATACCATGTCAAGTGAGACTGCCACATGAAAATGTATTGAATTTCTCATTGATTCCATATAATAGGATCAAAATTCTATGTTATCATCTCTGCTGCTCAAGCACTACTTCAAACAGCAGGAGCCAATAGAAGTCTTTGTTCATTCTCTACAGTCAAGAAAAACAAAGCACATTTTTTTGTTAATCATAAAAAATAAATCTTAAAAGATCTATTTTAAAATCTTAGATTCGACACTTGATTAATTACAACGTTCTTTTCTTCCCCAAGTGCTCCATCCTTGTGTCTGATTCAAGGCAGAGTTGACATTGTAAAACACAGATAATGAATCACATTCTGTTTAAAAGTGGAGGACAGCGGCGTGGCCAAGGGCGTGTGTGTGCACGTGTATCCACTGCAGCTCTCAAGCTCTGCGTGTGTGAGTGTGTGTGTGTGTGTGTGTGTGTGTGTGTGTGTGTGTGTGTGTGGACGTGGACGCGCAGTATCCCATCTGTGTGAACCTGTGTCTTTTTGTGGGTCCGGACCACCTCTGGTCCAACAATAGCAGGAGGAGGACAAAGACGAGAAGGAGGGGAGTAAGGGAGAGAGGATAGAGGAGTGGGAGGGAGCCCAGTAGTGAGTGAAACCCAATCGAATTAAATGTAATCTGGCCTGAATGTGCACAAGCATCAGCTGCTTTCCAATCTTATTAACCCTGCATTACCAGCCCTGGGTTGTGCGTGCATGTGTGTTGAGGATGGAGAGAGACGGAGGAGTAAGTGGATAAGCGAGAGAAAGGAAAAGGAAGAGATGGACGGGATGGCAGGAAGACAGAGTGTGAGAGGCAGAGGAAAATGAAGATGAATTTGAGTGTTTGGGTGATTAATGTGCCTCCCTGGCAATGCTAATGAAAAAAATATTTTCTCATCACAACAGTAATCGCGGTAATTCCTGGTGACACTAAACAGTTTCTTCATTGTGCTGCATTCATTTGTGTATCATGCCATCAGAGAGGTTGCATATGGACAATAGTACACCACAGTTGCCAAACAGTGAAACATACTTAGGAAGTTGTGATAAAACAGTGCACGCACAAAGACTACAAATTGAGGAAGATTTATTCTCTGATTAACACAAAGTAAGTCGTAAACAGATTTGGTCCGATTCAATTTCTGCCTCTGAACAATGAGGTTTCACTGTGCTCCGCAGGATGAGCCCATATTTCCGTAAGGACAACAGGAAACTGTTACATGTGACAGAAAGGACTATTTTTAGACAGCTTTGAGTAACTCCTGGTGTCACGCTTAAAATAGCACTTATTATAAAAGCAGCCCAATAGCCAGAGGAATTGTGCACGCAGTCCATTTGGCAACTTTTACGTTTATTTAGGTTCACTTTTCAATTATTTCTTGTGGCAGCACTGTGAGAAAGCTTTTAGTTGAGTTAAGGCACAGAAACCACTTGGTTAAGTTAGGAAAAGATGATGTTTTGGCACAATATACCTGTTGTGGTCGCCACAAACACGGCTCATGTCCGACCTTCCTATTGTTTTTGTTGCCACGAACGCAGCTGGAAATTTCCCGACTTCCCATCAAAAATATGTCAGATGCCCACTTAGCGATATGCAGCGGTGCACACTTACAGATGTTCTCTAACTGCGGGCATCGTCTTGTCTGCAGAAACATGTAATCTGAATATGAAACATACAACTGTCAGCATATTAGTTATTTGCAGAGACATTAACTGCTAAGATATATATGGATAAGACAGTATATGTAATTTTGCATATCATAACATGAGACCTGTGATATTTTTTTTAAGGTTAATTTACAATAAGCCCCCTGCACAAATTCAGAAATACATACGCTGTCCCTGTACTCGAGTTGCTCTCTCCCTCTCTCTTCAGGCTGCTATTCTCTTAGATATAAACTTTCTGTTTTAAAGAACTTGTTGTGTTTACTTAGCCAGGAGCGGCATACTGTCGCATAAGTGATATGCAGCCAAAAGCCATCCATCTAAAGGTTCCAGACTCATGAATACTTTATGCAGCGTGTTCATTAAAAATGATAATTTTTGTACTTGGAGCAGGAGTTGTGTCTTTTCAGAGACGTAGTTTGCCAGAGCAGTCAGAAAAATAAAGAGGCTGACAGACACTTAAGGACACGGAGGAGATCATGAATACTGTCAGAATGAGATCTAAGTAAGCTTTTCTGTGGTTTGCCAAAATCCTTGTTTTGTGTCCCAAAGATCACTTGTTTAATTCAATCAAAGGGTCGTGGTGGCTAGAAAGCAGGTTTTGGGTTTAGGAAAAGATAAATGCAAGTGATTTCATCAGCTAGAAATCCTTACTTCAGATCAGCAAAAAGTTTTTCTATCAAGCTGTCCCTGGTTGTTAATTTAAGTCAGATATTTAGCTCTATATCTCATAATATGCAGATATCTCTGCGGACGGCAGCAATTAACACACTGTGAATTTGGCAGTTGTAGCCGTATCATGCCTGACAGCAGAAAGGGAGCAAAGCAAAAACTTGCTGGTGTTTAAGTGGTGATGGCTGCGCACTGAACGGAAATGTCCCAGGAGCTCCAGAGTCTGATTTTGTATCAGAGAGAAGAGCTTTGAAAACATCATGTTTCTAGACTTACAGAGGTTTTTTGCTGCTTCTTGAAGAATTTTCCCGGAACCTTCTCGAGTGCATCAAAATGTGGTCCCGACCCGTAGAATCAATACTACAGCATTAAACCAGCATGTGCTCCATGATGTCATGACATGAGGTCATGCACAAATAAAATGGAAGTGCACACTGCACAGCCCAAAAAAGTTGATTAAAAGCCAGAAAAACAATGTTGTTTATATAATGAAGTAGTCATGTTTTCTTTAATCAAATCAAATTAAATCGCCATCTGAAGTGGTGTCCACGTAATAAATGTGTACATGCTTGATTTCTCCCCCAGGCCAAAATGAACTCTGTATCTGCTGATCACACCATAACATGGTAATAACTTTGTCTTCCTGGGTGTTCTCCTGGAAGGTGCTGTCCCTTCCAGGAGAACACCCAGGAAGACAGGGTAACTGAATAAATGCTCAAGAGTCATGACAAACACAAGGAAGCCCAGGTTAGGAAGGAAGGAAAGGCACTAAATGCAAAACCATAAATGAATGGAAGTGACATGAAGGCAAAATCACATAAGAGCAATATAAAAGAGAAAAAATAAATAAAAAGATAAAATGTAGGAAGACGACGTCATGTGGATCAAAAAACATAAATTGGATTAAGAAAGGAATAAACTACTACAAAGACTAAAGGATGAGGTTACATAGAAGCAAATCTATAACAGGAGGTTTTAAGAAGTGATCTAAAGGAAGTTACTGACCTTGTAAGACTTATCTCCTCAGGTGGGACATTCCAAAGTCGGGGCGCACCCAATGACAAAAGCACAGTTGCCTTTAGATTTAAGCCTCGACTTTGGAATGGTCAGAAGGGCCCCCACCCGAGGATCCAAGGCTGTGGATAGGCTCACGTGTGCACGGTCAAAATTTCTACTTTGTTTCTTGGGGCAAGACCCAGATGAGCTTATCTTAAAATCAGTTCCAAAACGTACAGGGAGCCAATGGAGAGAGGCCAAGATCTGAGTGATATGATGTTAAAACCAGTCAGTACGCTGGTGTGTGAAATGGATTTTAATTCAGTTTTGCTCATACACCTGCGCAGAAGTACCCCACAGCTCAGAATGATAGATTCCAAACCAAATGCCAGCCCAGTCGCCAGAATAAAATTTCACGTTTTCTGCAACCACTGATATGTTTGATTTGTATTTGTCATATGTAACGTATCAACGTTTCAACGATACATGTCCTACCACGTCTAAATCCATTGGGCTAACTGGAAAGCATACTAAATGTACTTTTCAACACAATACACAGAAGTAATCAATTCTGACTCTGACTCTCATTTTTGCATGTTTTCAACCAGAATTCTTACAAATTGCACATTTAAGGAGTCGATTTTGTGCCTGAACCTGTCCAGTTCATCAGCCCTGCGTTCTCACACAGGAATTGAAAATTTAACCCAAGAAATGACAGCACGTCCCTGGTTTTGCAGAAACGTTAATTGCCAACATTAGTCCTGACATATTGCATGGTATCTAACTTGGCAGTGAATAAGAGTACAACATCTTCAGTTGCTTTACACTTCAAGCTTGCAAAGCAATAGGCTACGACATATAGTTAATGCTGTTATTAAGAATATACTGAGAGGCGTTATTTTCTTGGAGTGAGGTATATTTCAACGACTGACTGCCTTGTTTAAGGAATGAAACCCTTCAGCTTCACTGTCACCCAGCGTTACCCCCAGAGAGGACGGAAAACAAAGAGGAATGAGGGAAATATTGCCGCGAACAGAGGAGGAGTGGAGCACTGTAGGTAGCTGGAGAGTGGGGGTGGTGCTCGGTTTGATGGAGCTGGGTTGAGAACAGCTCTATAAGGACAGAGATAACTGGAAAACACTATAAAACGCCTCTCCTCACATTCTTTCCCTCTGTGGAATTAGCCTTTGAGTGGGCTGCTGGAGCGAGGGAGGGTGCATAGAGAGATTGATGGAGGGAGGGAGTGGGAAGCCCGAACTGCAGCGAGGGAGGATGGAGAGAGAGAGAGAAAGAGAGAGATAGAGAGAGAGAGAGAGATGGAGTGAATGTGGAGTGGGCAGCTTGAACTTCGAGTATGAGGAATGGAGAGTAATCAAGAAGAAAGGAAGAAATAGAGGAAGGAAATAAAGAGCTACAAGAAAAGGAGGGCTTCAGGAAGAAAAGGGATGGCGCTGCATCTCAAACCTCATTCCACACACACTGCGCAGTGCATATGAATGAAGTATATCAGAGAAGGTGGGAGCGGCTGACTGAAATGTCCCTATTTTATGGGGACGCTATTAAGTCTGTTTTCCGATTGGCTGTTCAGCCCTCGCATCTCTCATTGTTATTGGTGGCCAGGCGTGTTTGTTGTTTGTCATTGGGCAGGCGGCGGCAGCAGAGTCGGCTGGATTCACAATCCGATGGCATAATTCAGCCATCGATCAAACTTTGTGGACAGCAGTAGCCAAACTGCTCCTCCAGACACACAGAGAGAGGGAGAGCTCTCAGAGTAGAATATCACAAATCAAATGCTGTAACCTTTTAGTACGTCTGAGTCTGCACATGCCCACTGAAAACCAATGAGGCTTTCTTTTTTTTTTTTTTGCCTTCCTCTCGCCGCCTGTCTGCTCTGCCTCTTCACTTGTCTTTATTTCTCTTCTTCTGACTCGCGTTTGCTTTCAATCACAGATCCCCACCTCACCTCTCCCTCTCGAAAAGTTTCCTCGCTCAGCTCCTCGGGGTCAGTTGTCTTTATTGATTTCGGCGGGGATGCACGAGGAATCGCGATGATCACTGAGCGAGGCACCTGCAATGCCCGGCTGGGCCTCATAACATTTACTCAGATGAAGGATTTGTATGCGCGTGTGCGACTCTGCGGCAACTGTTTTGTAGCTTAGAATTTGAGATAAATAAGCGCTTTGTTAACGATAAACGTCTCAATTGATATAATGCAACCATGGATGTATGAAAAGAAGAAAACTCAACTTCATTACTACTGATTCAGTGGAACTGAATCATATTTTACGGAAAGAGAAGAACGGCGGACTACCATGCTATTTAGGGTTGAGGTGAAGTCTGAACTAATGAGTCTTTCTCTGTAGACGGCGAGTGACTCTGCTGTCCTGACACTGGTTGGGAGTTTGTTCCTCCACTGAGGCACCAGAACAGAGAAGAGTCGGGACTTCGCTGAGCGGCCTTTGTTTGCTCTCAGCGATGGTGGTACCAGCCTGCCCGCCGATGTAGTGGAGCTAAGTGCTTGCGCGTGTGGTCTGACCAGTGTTTTGAGGTAGATGGGTTCAGTTCCGTTGACGGCCTTGAAGGCCAGCACCATCGTCTTGAATCAGACGCGGGCAGCAATAGGAAGCGAGTGTAGGTCACGGAGGAGGGGGGCCACATGGGGATCTTTATATGTTACTAAAGTTCTAAAAAAATGGTTTACTTCAGTGTAAAACACATTCAGCACTGCAAATGCCAATCAATATCCCTGACAGGTCCCTCCCTGGCTCCTTGTTATTAAAGGAAACATGGAACTGTGCTGAACATAACAACAGTCCACTGGCCGTTTCATGGCAACTTTGAGTTCATCAGATAGACTGGAGCTGTGCTTGCACCGGTTTTCTCTCGAGAAAGTTATTATTGCAGCAAAAGAAAATCAGCATAATGTTTTATTTATGAAGGCTATAGATTGCTATTCAAATGACTGCATTCTGATTTTTTGATCACTTTTTCCCTGAACTGCCATGTGACTCAATCAAAGGAATTCAGTGTTTGCATTGCAAACCCACTGCACTGAGCATCTTAAAGTTACATTTGCAATCGGAGACTCTGATTCTTCAGCACCTTCCGGGCTTGGATGTGTGTTGAATGCAAGATGCAAAAAGAAATTGAGCCATTTCTTAGCAAAATGTTTCCTTGCATCCCAATGCATTTTAATCTAAATCATGACTCGTTTTGAGGAACTCAGTCAGTTCGATTTTCTTTTCCTCCACAGAAAAGAATCTAACAACAAAAGACCACCCTTTCATTTTTTTTTAAAGCTAACTCACATGAACCTGCAATTTCAAGGAAAAAGCAACAAACTTCACTCAAATAGCTTTATCTGGTGTTAATTTATTTGATGGCGGGTTTAAGAGATGATGCATAATCAGTTCTATACAGTGTCAGGCTGAGTCAAGTGGCTCGTAGAAGCAGCCACTCCATGGTATGAAATCTTAATTTCTTGATCATCTTAAAAGAAGACTTCTTTTCAAAGAAAATAAAAGAGCAGCAGTTCTGTGCAGTGTGTTCTCTTGCAGGTTGCCCTTCAGGTTGCAGCTAAAAATGTCAAATTATAGATTATGGTGAGAGCTTAGAGGATCCAATTGACTGCCACTGGGAGTCCTTTTTCGAAAGCATTCATATTCCGGCTGGAGAGGGCAAATTGGACATTAGCAGCCATGGTCCAGCAAGTGGATAAAAAATCCTGGCTGCTCCCATGAATGTTAAATGTTGAAGCGCTTGGATGTGTGCTCCTGTGCATGGTTTTACAGTAAATCGCGCGCAGTTGCCGCTTCTATTGTCGCTTGTGTGTTAGTGATAAGGTCATTATTAATGGGTTGACTGGTTAAGTGGTGGATTCTTATCATTATTGTATCTTATATAAGTCAGACTTGGGGTTACGACACTGCTGGGAGCCTAAATAGAACATGGGCCAGTTTTTGGTGGGTGCTCATATGATTAAGCTTTAACGAGCCTCTGTCTCTTGAGGACTCTAAACCTGCTCAATTTGGGCTGGAAGGGTTTAAGAACCCTCGTTAGAGCCTAATGGCTTTGTAAGAGGGGAGGATGTGGTTTTTACAGGTAAAATGAATAGATGAATGTGAGTGCGCTGTCATGAGGTGTCCTTGGTGGAGGATGTGATGGTAATTAGGCCGCTGTTTTCTCAATGGTGTTCCAGCGAGGAGTCTGCTTAACCTCTGGTGGTGTGCGCTTGTGCGTGTGAGTCCGTGCGAGAGCATACGTGCGTATAAAAAGATGAAGCGGTTAGAGGTTCATGTCTGTGCATGTGCATGTGTGGTTGCATGAGCGTGTGTGTGTGTGTGTGTGTGTGTGTGTGTCTGCCCTTTACTATTTGCTGACTCAGACGTTTTTTTTTTCTTCTAAAAAGTAAATAACCTTGGTCCGCCAAGCTGTCAGCTGGCCCCGCTGTGCCCTCGTCCCAACATCTGAGGAAGGCGAGAAAATCTCGGCTCTCTCATCCGAGCACCACAGAAACACACTCCACAAGCACATCTTCACAAAGCCTGCCTACCGCAAAGAACTTGTATCTTCAAAAAGCCACCTTCTGATGCAGAGCTGGTACAGTTTACATGCTTTTATTTTCTGCCAGCATAATGAATTAATTCCCTCACATGTCGCCACATGTTCCTTTGATCGCGTCTCCCGTACAGCGGAGTGTTTATCAACCAGAGGGCTCGGGTTCAAACTCGCACACTTCTGTTTGAGAAACAAGATCGTTTGCTAAGCTGTTTGTACTGCGAGTGTGACGGCAGCGGCTAAATTCTATTGGTTTTCATAACAAAGCGTAACTAAAGCCCAGTGTAAAGGCAACATGTCAGTGAGAAAAATTACAATATTTAGACATGAAATTCTAGCCAGTGTTTTTCGCAGGGCCAAAGCAAACCAACCTGTAATTTAAGAGGGCGATAATGATGGCAACGTGGCTGAGGTAAATAAAGTCAATCACACTGTGACTAAACTGTGTTTAGCTGTCTGGCTATTCTTTATTTTGCTGAATTACTGTGGTTGTGTGTTGTTAAGTGATAATATCATACACATGGCAGTGTACTGTTACTGATATCACAACCTGTCGCCTCTCCAGTCCTTGCTTTCCTCACTCTTAGTCCCACTACAGGCAAAACTTTTGTAAAAAAAACACAAATGTCATGTTTTGTGCACAGTATTGTTTAATTGATCGCGTGGCGATGAGCAACAAAAGGGTCATGCAAAGAGGGTCAAAATTAAAATGATACCAATATAATTGAATCAATAATAAGGATGAAAATAGGTGTGATTGGCAAAAATACAGAAAAGCAGGAAAATGTACGGCTTTATATTTGTCCTGTTGCTGGCTTTAGCTAAGAAAGAAATAGTTAGCCCCCCACGTCCAAAATTCTTCGAACACAGTGTTTCCTCTAGATTTTTTTGTAGCAGCGGTGCTCTGAGTCGGTAACCTAACAACACCAGGGGGGGTCTGGGGGCATGCCTCCCTGGAAGAACATTTGGAAAAATAACCCTTTAAATGGTGACTACTGGTGAGATTTAAAAAAAAAATGAAAATAAATCATTTTCAGAATTTCAAAATCACAATCTAAGACATGTGACAAAATAGTGTAGAAGTTGACATTGCTGCTTGAAACTTGTTAACCTCTTGAGCATTACAGAACTTTTTTAACATTATTTTTCATTATTATCATATCTTTTCTATGGAAACAGATTCTGTTTCAGACGTCAGTGGGCCACATGACTGTTGCTGTTGAGAAAAAATCAAAACTTCTGCATATTAATATTCATATAAAATAGAGGAAGCACTAAAATACAATAATGATAGGTGTGTCTCATTCGTCCAGTTTACTAATACAATCTGCTGCTAGTTTGGAGTGACACTGGGTCACATGACATGGAAGCTATCGAAAAACAGCAATTATTATGTATTATGTAGTATGCCTTGCGCACACTTAGACGAGAGATGAGAGAAAACAGTCGGTATAAATAGACTGCGAATGCAGAGCTTTTAATCAAGAATAGACTCTATTTAAAAATCAGTATTTTTCATACCTGTGACTGTGGAGATTATTAAAAGTGGAATTGCAATGCTAGCAACAAAGCATGGAGCAACGTTGGGCTCAGTATCCACCAGCAAACGTTCTTTAACTGGGCTTGTTTTCTGACACCTGATCAGTTTACTCTCGGAACTCCCTTTCTGAGTATTGGCTTATGTATTTTAAATTCAGTTTTTTGCTCTGTCAGAGCAGCTACAGCTGCACAGGTTCTCACTGATTCCCTTGACATCATTGTCAAGTTGCTTAGAGAGTAAAGGTAAAAGCAAAACAATTGTTCACGTCTTTGGACAGTTTGCATTCAAACGCATGGGTGTTGTTGGAAGATGCAACTACAGTAATGGCAACTTGTCATGTACTGTATATCATGTCTCCTTGTATTATTTTTTGTTAATGTTGATCACTTTCTCTCTCTCTTTCTCTCTCTCTGTCTGTTTCTATATCTACCCCTCTATCAGCCTGTGTATCTCTATCGGTTTTCCTTTAATATCGTTATTCGTCATATTTGGCTTTATCTAGTTCAATCATCACATTCTTCTCACCCAAGCTTGTTTTTCTCACACCTTCCCTCTTGTTTTGGTCCTCTCTCTTGCTACTCTCTCTGTCTGTCTCCCCCAAGCCATCCCTCTGGAGGTTAATCCCTCCGGTTTCAAATAAGAGATAACCATGGCAACAGGCCACGGCTTTTCGAGCTTTGCGTCTGTAGGACAAAAGTGTCACGAACCAGCTCAAAGTCCAGACGCTACAAGAAAGACCACACGTATAATTACGGATTAACGTCAAAACAACTGTATTTAATTTAAGATTAAGCTACACACTAAAATACAGTGAGCAATATTATTCAGTGGTGTAGTGAGTGCATGGATGTGGGCAAGCACAGTGCAGGCAAACCTTAAGGTGAAAAGCAATTCTAAGACCTTATCCACACGCACACACAGGTGTTTTCTTGAAACCGAAATGTGTTTTGGCCTTTTCTACACGCGTAAACAGCCTCTCAGGTCACTGAAAACCAGGCTTTTGGAATCCTCTTCCAGGGTGAAGATTTTCAGCAACTCTGCTTCAATGTCAAAGCCATTTCATCATGCTTTTGTGCACTGATATCATCCCACAACAGAGACTACTTGTACTCTCAAGATATGCTCTGAATAATGTTTTTCAGTGTTACTTTTCATTTGCTCCCAGCTCCATTCGACACTGCCGGGGTCTCAGATAAAAAGGATAAGTTAATGTTAAACATACCATAAGAATACATCTAAACAACACATTAATTAAATATAATACACAAATGTAATTACAGTCAAATCTACTTGTATTATAGATTGCTATTTATTTACAAAATATTCTGCCCTGCTGCCAGGAGTCATTTCCATGTTTTGGATTGGTCATATGCTGCAAACACCTCCTGGGTTTACTTAGTGAGTTGATAACCACCGTATGATTTGTGGTTGGCAGGCTTAGTGAATCCAGATCCAGAACTACGACGTTCACATCAAAAGTAGACCCACTAAAAATAGCTATTGGATTTTTTTTTTCACATTGCCAGGAGACAGATTTGCCTTTCTTTGTTCCTTGTGTGTCATGTTTGTCATCACGAAAACACCAGAAATGCAGAGAACAGTACAAAGCAGCAGCTCAACCAGAAGACGTCAAAACGTGTTTTAAGAAGTCTTAATCAATAAAATTCTGAATTAGACACATCATTGTTTTTTTCCGGAGCTGATAACAGAAGTTACTAAGGGAGACGTCTCTCTACTTTCTCATCTCTGTTAAGATTTGCACATGCACAGTGCCAATCAGAGGCTAGAAATCACAGAAGCTACTAACAACAGTTTTTAAAAAATAAAAAAAACTTTTACTTCAGTCTCTCTTTCAAACTCAGTTCTGACTGAGCGCTGCTTCATCAGATATGGAGATACAAGCCAGTATCTTTAACTTCATCTCAAGTCATATCATGTTCATCCGAGTGTTTAATTTTCACCAAAACCGATTTGAGCCAGAGCCGATAAAATACCTGTGAGTCAACTGACGTAGAAGTAAATGTGGATTTATGTTGTTCAGTGTGAAAACAGCATGAGAAATTAGGAAAGCCATCATGGCTTTTGCTCCGTAGGCCAAAATGATTGTTTGTTTTGTCAGCTGATAATTACATGATTGCTGCTGCTGGCTGAAAGATTTCACTTAATTTAAACACGCTTCCTGGTCCTTGAAATACGTGTTAAGTGATGCACCGGCGCACTTACATCTAGCAGACCCACTGCTGGGTGTGCTTGCAAACACGCACACATGCATGCCTGTGCACACATTAGCGTGTGTTTGTATGAGAGTCCACTCACCCAGGCTTCGCTGCGCAGTCACTCACATTACACTGTGTGAGAATCAAACAAGTCTACATGTAGCTGCAGTTGATAAATCGATGCATCGTTAAATCTTAACAGAGCCCTTTAAGGGGATGTGTTTAAAATGATTATGACAGAAACAGGAAGAACGTGAACAATGGCATCAGAGGTAAATAAAACTTTAATAGCCCTTTGAGATTATTGAATCAGAACTGAGAGATGCATATTTGAGTCTCAAGGCCCACAATCCCCATGCCTCCCTCAGTCAACCCGCTCTGCGGCTGATTATAGAAAAACCTTGTGTCCAGGCAGGTAGAATGTAAATAAATGTGTTTAATTTTGACCCAGGCAGCACATATTCAATATACTGTCATTAGTTCACAGTTTGGTGGGAGTCCAATGTTGCCTTTTAATTTGATTGCATTGTCATACTGGCTATCTAACAGCACACAAATTCATTCAAATGTAGACACACAAACACATGCACACACATACACACACACACACACACACACACACACACACACACACATATACACACAGGCTTGACCTTGGCCAGATTGCAGCATGACGGATGTAGTGAGAAAAGGAGAGTGGATGAAAAAGGTCTTTTATTGAAGTGTAAACTAGTATTCCTCTGCTCCGGGACTTTATAGCCAAGGCCAGCAGAAGGTGTGGGTGGACATGGACAGCTTAACTCCCCATAATACAGCATGTCAACCAACTTGTGTAACTTTTATAAGTGCTGCAAGTGTTATATGTCCTTGTATGATATGACAGTTTCATTTTTGGACTTTTGCCGCAGTGCAATTAAGGTGAGAATAAGGTTGTAGCCTTTGCCTCAGTGCCTCTCAGCTTCACACTGCGAGCGACTTTGTTTGCTCCCAAGAGGATTTTTTTAAAAAAATCTGCAATTGATATTTAATCATGCAAACTGGATGCATGGTGGCCCTTTTCCATACTCGGATCAGCATGTATGTAACATGACGCATTGGGAATCAAACGTGCCTCTTTCTCCGCATTGAGCCGATTTTTGTGCCTGTGCCAGTGTTTTATGTTTTAATCACTGCAGTGCCGAGAGCAAAAACCTACTCCTCCCCGACACTTTTCCAGAACTTTTTTAATTTTGCAGTTTCCCTTTAATTTGTTTTCTCTCTGGCTGTGGCTCTTAACTTCATTTCCCAATAACTTGTCTGAACACAAGCCACATGCCATTAGCGGGGCAAAAAGAAGCCGGAAACGAGGGGGAGAAAAAAAAAATGCATTCAATAAGTTTGTCTAAAAACTTTCTTTATTAATTTTCTCCTCCCTTATCCAAGAAAGTGCTTCCTCAATGATAATCCAGCAATCCAGCAGGCCCTCTGGTTTATTGCATTTTTCTAATGAAATGCTCTGATACAGACAGGCAATCAAGGAGCAATTCAGTGAAAGGAGAAGAGGGAGAGGGGGGAAATAGAGGAGGTAGTATGTGAGTCATTTTAGGGGCACAGTTGAACTTGCTTTTAATCTCTTAGAGTAGGTAGTGCAGGGTTACAGTGCAGGCTACAGACCATACGCCCACGTCTGTAAGGTTTGAGCCTTGTTCTCGAGCAGCTGACTGCTCCGTATCCTCTTTCCTCCCCACATTCCTGACGCTCTATTTGAGATACTGTCCAATGAAGTGGAAATACCAGTGCTGTGCAACATGGTCAGTTGAGTAAAAAATGATAGACACATAAAACTGATGACTACTGTTGGTGCCATCTAATGCATTAGATTTGATTATTGTGCTTTACATGTGCTGTTCCCCAGGGATCCACATTCGGTCTTCTTTTATTTTCTATTGCTGCCTCTGGGCCTAATAAACGACAGAGGATCCATTTAGTGTTTCTATGGCAATGATACAGCTCTTTATATGGGCCTGACTCACGGTCAATTAGTAACACATGCTCACAATTTCAATGTTACTAAAAAGGTGCAATATGTAAGATTTTAGCTTATAAGACAAAAAAATGTAAACAGTGCTGTAAACAGAATGTGGAGAAATAACATTTTTGAACTTTGAAGCTTGTTTAAAGAGATACACAAATCAGTTAGCTCCTGCCTGTCCCGGTCCAAAGCTCATGTACTAGTGCCGTAAACACCAACACTCCCACGTTGCTGCATGGGGAACTGAGCTAACTAGCTAGTGGCAGTTACATTTAACAGCAGTTAACGTTTTAAACCAATATGCTGCCCCCCTATTTGTATAAGGGAATAGATTCATTAGGACAGTTTGTAAATATTTTACACCTTTACCATTATTTGTGAAAAACACTTGGCCAGAGTGATGCAATGTTATTTCATACAACAAAAGCCAAATCATTTTGAACAAAAACACTTATTATAAAACTTTTATCTCACCTTGTTTGTACTTTTCTAGTTGTGCTGATTGGTTTGTAAGTAATTCCAGCAGACAAATCCGATAGATTCTTTGGTCTCCTTCTTAATCATCAATAAGCGACTAAAAGAGATTTTTGTTGACATTTAAGGCATTGCATGACCATGAAACTAGATACAAAACTATGTATAACCTTCATTTATATTATTTTCATATTTCTCATTTTACTGTAATGCTTTATCTTGTTATGTATTATACAAATAAACATAAACAAAAAAAAAATGTTTTACTAAGGTACGATGTGGGCTTTAAAGGTGTTTTTGATAACAGTCAACCAATGTTAACATGGTTTACCCCAGCTAGTAGGGCATACTCAACTGCCCTACTGTTAGCTAGCCAACGGTAGGGCAGTTGAGTATGTTGGGCACAAACTGTAGAAAGTGGCACCTATCAAGGGCTCTTGGTGTTGGCGAAACACAGATACCATGTGATATCAACAGTGTTGTGCAATTGTCTGACAAACCTTGTTAAAAAGCTGGAAGCAACTGCGATAAACAAGTCAATGATAGGGACCTGACATATTTTTGAAATGATTAATTCACAGTCACAGCTTTTTTAAGGAAACGATATCCTTTATTCTGCACCTTTCTACAAGCTCTGTAGACGTATTATTTAAAAAAAATATATTGTCTCAAAAATGTTATCAATATAACCTTTAACTAACCAGTATGACAACTAACAACTATACGCTGCAGTTACATCCCCCTTCTCTTCCACACATCCGCTTCTTATCTATTTAATTTCCATTCACCCAGGCTTCTCTCTTCCTCCTCGCCTCCTCCTTCCTTGATTATCTCAACCCAATGTGACACCTCTGTTTATAGTTGTGTGTGTGCGTGTGTATTTAATGTATGATTGTGTGCATGTGTAGCCGCCGTCATTAATGAGTCCCTCTGAACTGCCATGAAACGGGCTCCACTGTGATGATGCAGCTTAAGATGTACACACACACACACACACACACACACACACACACACACACACACACACACACACACACACACACACACACACACCTACTCTGAAAAGTGTCAACAGGGTGTGTACATGCAGAGTCAGAGACAACTCCCCCTCCTTGGTTCCAGACTCCATTAATCATTTAGAGCGAGGATTTCCCTGAAGCCTGCTCCCTCCTCGGGCAGACACTACGACATCGGGCTGACAAGGCCTCGAATGACACTGAGACACATTTATCAGACATACAAGAGATTTGTTTTAAAATCTCTCCGTTTTTATGAGCATCCAAGGCTACTTAATGATTTCTCCACTGGGGTTAATAATGCACAAATTGGATCTGTGGGATGGCAAGCATTATCCTCTGAGACAGGAAGCCTGTGTTTTGTTTTGTTATATTCTGGAAAGCCTTTCAGTCAGCCCCGTCTGAACTCTGGAGTTCTTGATCCTGTTATATTTCATTTTTGTGTGTTTGGAGCTCGTGACATTCTGATCTACCAGAGCTTTGCCACTAAAATGTTTAAAAGGAATTATTCAAAAGAGAAGAAGAAGAAATTCAAACTCAGAATGTTTATGTTTACTATATTAATGATGTACTATTTCAAACTCAGAAATATTTTTTTATATAACTGAATAAAAAAACTGTCCCGCCAAATATAAACAAAGCAGGCCAGCATGAGACTGCGTTGTCCCTTAAGGTCAGTTTGTTGATTCATTTCATTCAGTCATGAAAACTAAGAGTTTGTTTATTTAGTTATTTTAGCGGAACAACAAAAAAATCAGTCAATGAAGATCTTTTTTTTCTGATAAAAAAAAAAAAAATCCATTTGCCATTCCAGGTTATTTTACATATGCTTTGTCTCTGAGTAACTGTTTTCATAAATCCATCCACCTCATCTTTTTAAGGAGTGTAGTCTTTGTTTAATTTGGTAAGAAGCAAGCAGGATGAGTGAAAAAGATGGGAAAATATGGGCCAGGTCGAAATTAACAAGAATCATTCAGTTAATAAAAACACACACAAAAAAGAGCTGGAAGGTTGCTCTTTTTCTTGGGTTTTTTTTGTGTAAATTCATCAACGGGATTCTCTCTGCCAGGCCGTTCACTGGGAATTCTTGACTTGGAGAAGGAATGGAAATTTTGTCTGAGCTTTTTATTGACCTTTTAACAAATGCATGCATTCATGAGCAGGCGCGCGCACACACACACACATGCACACTGTATTCTGCTCACACAGAGGAACACTCACCACATCCAAACGAGCGCACGCTAACTCACACTACATACAAGCAAACTTTGAGTGGCAGGTGCATGAAAGAAAAATTGTTGACTCTGTGTGTGTGTGTGTGTGTGTGTGTGTGTGTGTGTGTGCGCGCGTGTGTCTGTGTGTGCGTGTGTGCGTGCATGCGTGTGTGTGTGATTGTAGGCCTGTATCCGGGATCATCCATCTACATTCCAGGTAATTAGACCGGCCAACAGCTGAGTCTCATTAGCCATGATTAGAGCATTCAGTACTACAGAAGAGGAGAAGGAGAGCGAGGAATGTGCACGCATTGTACACACTGAGTGTGTGTTCCGGCTCCTATGTGTTGGCGCTTGTGTGTAAAATCCATGTTATAGCAGTGCCTCGCCATGGTTTGTTGCCCTAGGACAGTTCATTCCAAGGAACTCATTTTGCGTCGACGTCCATGAGCATGTGTTTCATATTTTGTGGCGATGATTCCTCAAAAATGTATTTCCTTTAATTGGCTTCCCACCGTGGAAGTTCAGACCTTCTGCCAGCCGGCCAAAGTTGTAATCTAAAACCCAAAATGGATCGCAGGCCTGTGTCTGATGGATCCCCACAAGAACATCATCACAGGAACAGCATATTTCTTCAGTGAGTCTAAATGCCACATTTAGGTTTTTGGCTGGAGAAGTTCAAGGCCGAGCCATAAAGGAGCAACAACAACCACAGAACCAGAGGAAATGACACCGCTTCCACTCAGCTGTTAGGAATCAAGATGCGCCCGTAAGATGTGTTTGTGTGGTCAGTCTGACTAAAGAACTACACAACATTACAATCAGGCCTGAATATTGTTTGTTCATGAGTCTGTCCGTCTATAGTTTACTCTAAATCGCACCCGAGGGAAGCTGATCACCTCATGAGGCAATTTGATCTGCGTTCAGCCCGGGAAATGTTTATTTAATCCACCCAGGGTATTTTTCTATCTCTCCGCATGTCAACCTCCACCCTTTCTCCCTCCATCTCTGCCTCTCCCTCTCTTCTATCTCTGTCCGACCTTCCCCTGATGGTTTCAGTATCTCAGGATTGGGTGATTGATTCTAGCTTCTGGACGGCTGGCAGACAAGCAGCCTGCACACTGGTGTGCAGCAGGGACTGCACTCTGCACTGACTCTGTGATGAATTACTGGCCTTTTAATGCACACAGCAGAGACAGTGTTAGTGGAGGTAAGAAAAGAGAAAGAAGGTATCAGAAGAGAGGAGGCCAGGTTAAAATCGCCATGAGAAAGAAAGCACAATAAATAGCGGTGCAACAAAAAAAAAGATTGAGAGCTGAATAGGGGAAATAAACTTGAAATAAATGGGTGAATAGTGCGACTTGAGAACTTTGTGTGTGTGTGTGTCGTCTGCAGAAAGACCTCTCTTATTGCTTTAAATGAGTCATGCGGAGTGTGAAGACGCAGGCCAGAGGGAGGAAGCACGCTCTGCCCGTCACAAAATTGAATTAAACATTGAAACATAGTCGGCCTCTCACTTAGTCGAGTGTGATGCCATTTCTTATGAAAAGTCAGGGTTTCTCCGCCACTTCACAGCCACTAGAGAACCACCGAGTGGAAAACAGTTTTCTGCTCGGGAATATTTTTTATAAGTGTGCCTCCACTTGAAAGGCCTCCAACCCCAGTTTTAATGATGCTCGAGTGTTAGCTCAGTCCTGTAAGATTTAGCTAAGCTCAATGACCTTTGTAGCCAATTAACCACAGCAAAAACCTGGTGAGGAATTGACTCAGTGCGTGGATCATTTGAAGTTTTTTTTTTTTTTTTTTCCTTTTTCTGCTTGAAAAGTCGTTATTTCCTTGAAGTCAAAGGGATGTGGCGAAGTCCTTGTCCTGGATGCATTCGACACACAATTATATCGAAGGAATAGCCAGTCGTGGATCTGCGTGTGCTGAATGCATATATAAAACCACAAATCTGGAGATCTCTTAAGTTGGAAAAAACACTTGCATTACAATGGCTTTTAGGTGGTTGTCTTTGACCGTGTTTAAATATTTCCATTTTGTTCAATGCATGTATGTGTATAAACCCAACAAGGAAAGTGGTTCATCCATGCATCAGACCAAAAATACACTGTGGATACAAGTTACAGCAACATCTTAAAAGTCAGTTGATTTGACTCATGGGTATAACTGAAAGGACATTGATGGGAATCGAGAACCAGATCCTTGATCCAAGCAGTCTGGTTTAGTTCAGTTTGGTTTGTTACACGTTAGAACTTTTATATTTGTGTTTCCTCTGTCAAAAGCTGTGGTACCAAAACGACGGCTCTGTACCGTCCCGTTTGTTCATCACCCCTCTTTTGATGCAGCTAGCACACTGATCCGATACTAAAAGGTGGAGTCGGAACAGCCAGAGTCATCTCGTCCTCTGCGCTCTGACGTAGGATTTTTCAGCAGTCTTGCCGGCTGCAGTCTCCTCTCAACTGAAGCTTGTTTCCTTGTTGTAAAAACCAACTACACGTGTCCAAATTGTTCTATCCAAAGTGTTTCATCCATCGAGTGTGAGCTTACCAATTCCTTTGCATTGACGCTTGCATGTTTTTTCTGAGTCACGCTTCGGGTCAATGACATCGAACTCATTTATCTACGCTGCTGTAAATTTGGAACAGTAAGGAGTCATGGGGAGAGAGGGAAAACGGTCCAAAGAGAGGCTTCGAGTATGATGACAGCAACATGCTGAAACATTTTTCCACGCAACGTAGGAACGCTCTACAAATGTGTGGCGCTGCTTTCCAGCTGAGCGGCACGTCTGTTACCAAGCGTAAATATATATTATAACATTGGCATCAAGCTGGCAGGTTTTTTCTTCGACTCAGAAAATCTTACATGGAAACGAATGTTGTGCAAATATCTACTCATTTCTCTGCAGCTACCTCTCAGTCTACCGCCAGCTCAAAGAATGATTAGGGATCAATAAGGGAATCTACAAAGATTCAAACTGATAGGCAGAATCAATGATGGCATTCTTTTCAATAAAACAGTATTGATTTCCATCCCTAGTAAGATGTACAACTAACTAATGCCTGAGATGTCTGTTTTTGTGCTCCATCTGCTACACAAGAGCAGAACCATGCACATGAGAGGCAGCAGCAGCCAAACAGCATGCCTACAGTAATCTGAACTGACCAGAGACTAAATGATGAGGTAATCAGTATCCAGTGTTGATTTCACCGAGCCTCGAGTCATCGTGAAGATGGAGAAAAGTGTATATCTCCATGGCTAATGAAACCCCGGGGATTTCAGGGTTTAGGGTTCATAAAGTATTTATGGTATGTTCATTAAGTATTGATTAAGCCGTTAGAGAGCGTTTAGACACCCAGACAATCATTATGAAAGATCAGAACTTGGCTTGAGGAAGAGGAAGATGGAGGAAGGCAGAGATGCAGGGAGAGGCTGCGGTGATGGATGGGTGGAAATAGAGGAGAAAAAAGAGAATAGGACGGTGCGTGGAGGGAAGTGTAAGACAAAGAGGGAGGGGAGAGAGCAAAAGAGGAGCGGGGGAAAATTCTACTCTTTAAATATTAATTAAGCATTCAGATAGAATTTTAGACAGCAAAGCTACCATTATAGGAGATTAGGTTTTAATCTGAGGAACAGGAGGGGCGAATAGCAAGTAGGGAAAAGAGGAAAAGGACAGGGGGAGGAGGAGGAGGAGGAGGGGGAGGGTGAGCATGAGAAAGGGGGAAGTTAAGGATAGAGAGGAGGTGGGCTGGAGGAGGGCGAACGAGAGAGAAGAATAGATGGATTAAAAGAGGAAATGAGCAGGATTATGTGTAAGACAAGTTTGAAAGGTAAAAGGAAGGAGTCAAAGCATAATGAATAGAAAGTCTCATTTCCCTAATCATATACTGCTTCTTTATGGAAGTGCTCTGCTGGTTGTGTCTGAGGCATTTCTCGGCATAAGCCCACACTTATTTTTTCCACATCTTTCCATTTCCAATACCCTCCTGCGCAGGGCTGTGGGAGGGCCGTGGCGTGTCACTTCTGCTGTGAAGTGTTGCTATTTGCAAAGAAATGTGACATTCAAGTGCTGCCTCACCTCATATCCATCCATCTCGCGCACACAGTACCCAGCCGGTGTTTTTTCACAGGTATTTAACCATTGCTCTGCCCTCTCTTTACCCTCTAGCTCTCCAGCAGGTGCTGTTGCATTGCGGGGTAACCAGGAAGTTGCATGATAAGAGGTGCAGACCTGCTATAATGATGCAGCAATGAGGTTTAATGGGGCTGAAAACGCGGGCTGACTGGCTGGCAGGCAGGCTGCACAGTCAGGGAGAGGCACAGTTGGCGTGAAGCTGTTTCCAGCTCGTGACAGATGTTACGGAGAGAGCGAGAGGGAAAGAGAGAGGGAGAGAGGGGACAGAGAGAGAGAGAGAGAGAGAGACGGAGGGGGAGAGGGAGAGAGAGGGGAGAGAGAGCGAGAGAGAGAGAGGTGAGTCATTTGCAACACGCAGAGTGAGAGATCACCAAGAGTCACTTTGTGCGAACGGCAACTTTGAGCAAAGTCAAGCAGAGTTCATTCACATATGGGTGCTCCAAAGCACTTTACTTCATATCCCAGAAGTACTTGTGCAAATAAATGGTTTTACAGCCAACTGTGTCTGGAGATGGTGTTGTGAAGTGTAATGCGATTTCAATAACCCACCAAGATGCCCCTGTTGATTTCGTACCATCTCGCTCTTGATTTCCCTGGATTAAGACAATATAAACGATACAAAGGAAAACTAAGGGTTTCCAGGCAGGCACAGACACGCATCATAATGAGCAGCCGGAGCAGTGGAGGCGAGGTTAAGGCTTCCCTCTTGCTCCCGCAAATCTGCATTCATTCCCCTCGTTACAGAGACTGCACACTGTACGGAAAAAGTGTACAGGAGCAGAACAGCTGACCCACTTTTTTTTTTTTCCCAAACTGGGAAAACCACTGTGAGATTTCGTTTAAGACATATTGCCTTTGGATGCAATTTTCTTGTAACCACAATGACCACATGGATAGGAAATCTTCTGTTTTTACCATTTAATCTTTCTAGGGCTTGCAGACAGGGAGAAGAGGCTTCCGTCAGCATCGTCTCCTCACACAGGCAGAGGGAAATTCTGCTCTGCACGGGGTGACTGTACCAAACTGAAACCCTTTGTGTCTAGACGAGCGAGTTATTGTTAATAACAAAGTCCACAGCCTCAGTAAGAGTTTAAAGCACAGCAGAGCATAGCCTCAGGTGTGCTCCGGAGCTAATTTGTTTGAATGACATGAACTCAGAGACTTGTAACTTTAAACAGTGTGACACGGCGATGGATGTGTCTGATTTTCTCCAGTGATTACTACACTGAATTCTCGTTGCTTGGAAGTGAAACAGTACCTTTATTAGCCTCAGCCTTATTAGCTTCAGACAGTGTTTCACTGCTCAGTCTTCTCTTGGTTATTCACAGGAGCCTTAAAGGTTTCTCTGAGCAACTGCGTATATACATTCCTGTTTGTCAACCCAGGCCTTATTAAGATGTTGTTTCCCATTATTTCTTATTATGCATAGCACAATCCCTCTGAATCAAACCACTGTGCTGCAGTTTGTCAGTGGGCATAAACACGATCCCTTGACGCAATTGTCTGCCTCTTGATTCCTTAAACAAAAAGCTTACAGTATATCCAGGTATCCCTGTATGGTCACATTTTAATGAGAATCTCACAGAACCCTGCTTTCAGTCAATCAACAAGCACAGTTGGCAAATTTAAACACATGTCCTCACTGTTTGACAGAATCATTTGAGATTGTATCAGGAGAATATATAGACATAAGTAATTACATTAATTACTAGTGTTTGAAGGCTTGAATGATTTCCCCTTAAGTCTTGTGAGAAGCTGCAGCATAGTCGGTGAAACGGTGGTATATCTTAACTTTAAAGCTATTAATGTGGTGGTGCTCTCTGCAGTAATCAAATAATAGGTTTGCCGTTTTTCACATCTGTTTTAAAGGAGACATTATGCTCATTTTCAGATTCATAATTTTATTTCAGGTCACTACTAGAAAAAAGGTTTTCATCCTTTAATGCACACAAAACACATTCTACATACTGTCCAGCATTGCAGCACTGTATTCTCCCTCTGTCTGATTTAGCTCCTGTCGCTTTAAGGCCCCCAGTCTCCTCTGATTGGTCAGCTCACACACGTCTGACCTTGCGCTTCCAACAACAGAGCAGCTGTGTTAAAACCAACTATCACGTGCCAAACTAGCCACAGGGCATGAATTATGCGAGTGTGTGACATGGTGACACAGTGTGATGTCACAAAGTCACAGAATGGGAGGTGAGATGGCTGACAAGGCATCAGAAGCTCTTGTTGGAGTAGACGTTTTTAACTTTCAAGATCTTTAAAATGCACAAGAACCTATATCAAACTCTGAGAAAGCAAAGTGAGGAAAAGGCATAAAGCAATGCTAAGGTGCCATTATGAACATGGGAATAGGTTTTTCTTGCCGTAATCCTTCCCTCTGTTTAAACTGGCAATTAAATTTCCAGCCAGCAAAAGCTGTTAATATGACCATATGCAACATCTCTCATTTTAAACAAGAAAAACTGTGAACCCTATGATAAAAAAAAACATTTGATATGTAAATTACAATAATATAATTATATGATCTGTGTTAAAGAGCAGTGAAACTATGGATAACTCTGGTCCGAGGCAAATGAAAGGGCTTGATGATGTCGGCGAGGTAACTCTTTAAGGAAGACAACTCTAAGATCTCTGACAGGTCCCACAGCTGGTGTCTGTGACTCCACGCCTTTGATGTCGCTGCTTTCGCCTGCCACTGCTTGAATAAATACACGCACACACAAGCATGCCCGCAAATGTAAAAGATCACATTCAAAGCCAGTCGCCCCGCGTGGGAAGACAACTGTGCCAATCTGTGTATTGGACACTCTGCCAAAGGAAAATCCCTGCTGACGAAGAGAACGGTTCAGACTCAGAATAAAAAGGTAAAATATTTCAGACTTCTCTGCTGGAGCTGTTCTTATTCTGAGTCACTGATTACATAGATGGCTTCGGTCATCGTCAACAGATTTGGAACTCCCTCTGTCTCAATCGAACACCTCTGGTGCGTGCAACAGAAAATCCTCCATGGATAGAGGAAATATTTCTTATATTCTTATTTGCCATAGTCCTTGACTACAACATTTTTGACTTCTTACCAGTATACCATATAACACACACCATATGCACTTTCAGTATTTTTCCATGACAATGGTGGAATTAAAAGTAAGAACAGTGTCTCATTCCAGCACTGGACAGGATTCAGTGTTCTTTGTATTACTATCAAATGAGAGGAATATTAGCCTAGCTGCTTCAATCTGCATACAAATAACATGACCTGACCACCGGTAGTGGCTGGATCAGTCGAAGGTGGATGGATCAAACAAACAAAAGCAGAAGTTAGGTAATGGACAAAGCATGTTTAACTTAAAGATACAATATGTATGAATCTTTAGCAGTTCAAAAGCTCCAGTGGAAACGGTGCAAACACCAATACTTCCCTGGTAACACTGCTAGCTGCACAGCTAACTGAGCTAACAAGTGGCTACAGTCTTGGATAAATGAGAAGAATACAGTTAGCAGCATTTAGCAGTTATTCTGGTCACATGCTGCCCCTGTTTGTTGGGTGTATGAATTCAAGGTGGCCAATCCTTTTAAAGTTATGAATGCTACTTACCAAACAGTCTTATTGCCGAAACCCTAAAAAAACATATATTTATATAAAATATTTATGTTTATATAAAAATAATATATGAAGCATTTTTGCTACAATAACAAGCGAAGGTCACCTGACGATCAATCTGCTCTCTCTCTGAAGTTAATAGGAAGAACTAGCATATTGCCTGCGCACTAAAGTGTACGCAGTTATGTATGAATATGTAAAGTCGTGTTATCTGTATGCAGATTATGAAAGCGGGTTGGGAATGTAAAGCTGTGATGCACTACTGTTTAATATGAGAAGCTTTCTGATAAAATAGATCAGAGATTTTTCAGGCACTCCTGGGAACTGATCGTTATTCAAGATTTGCAAAGTTATAACGGAGGCCAGAATGAATACTACATCATTACAACATGGTGGAGAGTTTTAAACAAATTAAGCCATAAACTCTCATGAAGCAATGAAATCACATCACAGGACCATTCAGTGTTTAAATAAGGCCTTCTGGAGAGCTACATATTCAAATTATGTTTGGAAATCGTGTAGTTATGATTAATGCAACATGTGTGTTTGTTTGTTTCTCTGTCACTCTTTTCTTTTTGCCTGGCTCAACTGCAAAACAGAGCATCCTCCATCAAACGCTCTCCTGCATCCATCCCTCTTTAATTGCCAGCACACACACACACACACACACACACACACACACACACACACACACAC
>CAEMYA010000161.1:1303576-1336459 GCA_903131615.1 Diplodus sargus
ACACACACACACCCGCGCACATGCAGGCTTTGGTCTCCTGCCGAGGATCATTTCAATGGAGTGCTGCTAAACAGAATGAAAATAATTGAAATATACCAGTCTAACTAACTGCGAGGCACATTAGAGGGAAGTTTCTTCCATTCCCCTGAAAAAACGTAATGCAACTCGGTTAACATCTATGAATCCTGAGGGGGTTTCCTTATTGCTTCAGGGGTTCTGAGCGTGAAAGCCGGTGCACAGCCTTTTCAGTGAAATGTTTATTCCTCTTTTGAGGAGAGTTCGCCACTCCGGTTAAATTCTTGGGTTATTTTGCAGTGGGATATTCAGTCATAAATATGGAAATAAAAGAAGTGGGGTGGCACTGCCTTAACCTTTAATGCATTTTATTGCTGCAAAACCAGCTTTTAGTGGAGCTTTATAGTAAACTCTTTCATTTCTTTCTTTTCATTTTCTGCATTTTGAAGACTTAAAAGGAAAAAAACAGTTCTCCTTAGCACAAGAGAACTCTCATTCATGTCTAGATATATCCTGTTGAGGAGGATAAATCAGGGATCTGACCCGCTCACCAGTACAGTCCATTTCCCAGCATGTTGAACTGTTGTTTTTTTTTGACTGTGTGTGGTTTCATTATTAAGAATAAATAGATAGTTGCCATATTATTTTCTACATTTTCCTTCAGAAAGACATGCGTTATTGTGAGACCTGTTACCACTGATTGTTTTCAAGGTTTTAGAGAGGCTTTTACAATCAGTGCTCACATCTCTAAGAGCAAAAATATATATGCAGTTTCTCTTTTCTGGCTGCCGTTGAAACTTTTTGTCTTTTACTTTGTATCTTACAACTTTATGATGCATGTGCCTCTATGAAATTCCGCTTCAGGGATTTGGGGTTTTCAAGATATTAAATGACAGACTCTATACAGCTTAGAGCTGCATGGTGTTTCTTAGGTGCCCATAAGTTTGGTCCCTCTCTGGCTGTTCAGGGTGATGTGTGTTGGATTCCTGGTTCAGTAAGATAATTTAGAATGTTTAAAATGTTTGCTTAATATGTTGTAAGACAGGGTCAATAAGAAGATTCTTCTTTGGGGTACATTGCACAAATCTCAGTGGGCTTGCGTTACATGAATTGTAGTGCAATCATTTATCTCATAACGTGAGCACAATTAGAGGACTCAGAGTTACGTATTGCACCAAACCGAATGTTGCAGCAGACATTTCAAGGAGTCAAAGATCTTTAAATGCACAGCTGAGAACAGAAATCCTTCCCAAGAGAACACAGGTTGTGTGAATTATGCTTGAGTTGAGAGTTAATCAGAGTTTTTTCTGTGAACTTACAATGACAATCTGTACTGAGTGAAATGTCCAGAAATATTTTGGTGGATGGATGATGACAGAACTGAAGGGTTGTTTAATAGTTTTTTCGAATACACATTATACACATTATTTGTGAATGAAACAAAATGAAAAAAAAGGATCAATCAATCAATCAATCAATCAATTAATTGATCAATGTGTTCTGCTACTATCCCTCCCAACAGCAACAGGAGCAGGACCCCACCAATCTTTACATCTCCAACCTGCCGCTGTCCATGGATGAGCAGGAGCTGGAGAACATGCTGAAGCCCTTCGGTCATGTCATTTCCACACGGATACTGAGGGACGCCAATGGCCTGAGCAGAGGAGTGGGCTTCGCTAGGTATGTCAGTCACTCCCAACTTTATTTGAATGTATACTTTTGCTTAACAAAATACAGTTACTTATCAGACACCAATTAAAACGACTGTATGGCACAGATTCATTTTTTAAATGCTGGAGGTGACATTAGCCTGAAATGACTCCCTGTATTTACAAGCAAAGGACTTCTAGCTCCAGTGGTACCGCTCCATATTCCTTTACCCTTGGCCCCTTAACCCTCCTGTGCGTGTGTGTGTGTATATGTGTGTGTGTGTGTGTGTGTGTGTTTGTGTGTGTGTATGTGTTTTTTGTGTGTGTGGTCTTCTCCATTACACCGTGGAGTGTGCCAGTGATTAGGATGCAGTCAGAGCTCCATTCAGGGTCACTGGCCATGTGAAGAAAATCCAAGACACACAGAGAGACATGCATGTGCTCACATACCACACAGACACACACACACAGACAAACACACACACACACACACACGCACAGTCTCGCCCGTCACCATTTTCCTCTCCCACACACACACTGGCTTTTGCTTGCCAAGCAGGCAATTAGTCATTGAGCTGTGATTGGGTGAGCAGAGCTGAATAGGGGCAGACAAAGAGGACATGACACACAACAGATCAGACTGAATGGAGCTTTTAAACCAGGACAAAGGAGAGGAAACCCCATAGAAAACACACACATACACACACACACAAACACACACACACAAACGCATGTACACCTACCTAAGGCATTTTGCTCAGGGAAACACAGACAAACAAGCACACATGCATTAACAGACAGGTGTTTAACGCACTTACTGTATTGTTGTGCACATTGGCACACACGCAAATCCACATACAGTACATTCACGTTAAAAAAAAGGGCCGCGGTACCTTCTGTGCATGTTGAGTGGTAACATAAGGAGCCGATTGTCCTCAAGTCACTGTCTCAATATGTCTTTCTGTCTCCGTCAGGATGGAGTCGACGGAGAAGTGCGACGTGGTGATTCAAAATTTCAACGGAAAATTCTTGAAAACCCCTCCAGGCATGACAGGTAGGTGTCTGTCACCGAGACAGTTGCTTTACAGCGGCTAAGCTTGTGCTATTTTGTAGCGAGAACAAGGAGCTCCTGTGTGGGCCGGGGGCTCATATAGATGGATCTTATTCTCAACCTTTCCTATACACAGCCATGCTCAGATTATTTCGACTGGGATTCTGTCTGCAGACAACAAGTGCTTCCAAAACATGCAGTGGTTTGTACGTCAGCTTTTGTGTCTGAAGGCCAGGATGCAATCTCAATGTTTGGCTGTCTTGGACTAAAGATGACCAATGTGAAAGAAACAGGGCAGTATCTTTGGCCATGGCTCCAAACGATGGTCCTGCATCGCAATGTTAGAGACGTTTAGAGATGGCTGGTATTGCCACCGGATGTTCACCACATGTTCATGATGTTCTATCACATTATGTTGGATAGGCAAATATCTAATAGATAGATAGAAATGTTTGATAGGCAAATATTAAATCAGGATATAAAATCTGACCTGGCTTTAAATCCATTGTAACTTTGATGCTTGACTGTCGTGATTTACTTGATTATGGTTAACGACTGAGGTCTGAGGTCTGAGAATTCAACACTAATACATATCTTGTTCTTGCCTCAGGAAAGCAGGTGATCCTCTGCCTCTAGAGGCATGAACATCAATATTTAGATAAACAATATAGAGAAACAAGACAAATGTGTGACATCAAATCAGCACATGTAAGGGTTTTTCATGCAAGAATCTCAAACCTTATTGTTATTTTATAACGTCCAACTATCAGCTTATTTTCATCACCGGATCACAATTTATCAGCTTTATCAGTTGCAGTCACGCAAAGGACATCTACGCCTTTTGCTGCAACAACATCTGTCTGTGTACGGAGCCGTGTCAGTGCAGCTGATAATATATCAGCGTCATCTCTGCTGCTCTCCTCCTCTCTCCGTCCTGCTCCTTAGACCACCTTGAGCTGATTTAGTAGGAGGATCTGAGTGATTAATTCCTGGACTGTACGGGACACAAATTGAGACATGCACGATTCACATGTACGTGCGCAGACGAACCCCCCCCCCCCAAGCAAACAATCTGTCTGTGATTGTTCCCCCAAATAAACTGCGAAGATGTATTGCCTTTTAACACATAGAGAAAGGGAGGAAGGAGAGAAGGAGGAAATAAAGCGAGGATGGGATCGTTGTTGGATTTGATGAGATGACGAGGCATGTGTGAGCGTGACAGAGAATGATATATACGGAAAGAGGGAGCCAAGTGACCAAACATGAGCGAGATAACAGAGCAGGGACGAGGTGAGGGAGAAGAGGAAGCTGAGGTGGGGGACAACCAAACTGAAAGTGACACGGAATGAGAGAGAAGAGATGGAGATACTGAATTATCAGATATAGATAGAGAGAGGGGAGCTGCACAGCGCCGAAGAAAATGGAAATCAAGGACAGACAGAGAGCTGTGCACCATGCCCTGGCTGCATGATTTGTGAGGTACAGCATGGTGGGCGGCTCAGTTTGTCACCCGGAGACAGACACACACACACACACACACACACACACACACACCCACACACACACACACACACACAGTTTGAATAATGACAGATCTGAGAAGAAAACTTTTGTTTTTATTTATAGATTATTGTTCAAGTTCATTTGATCAAAATCTGTTAAGATAAATTCACACCCAACTGGTTATCAGATTAACAATGAGAAATTAATAAAACATTTTGTGACTGGTGTTCCCTCTCAAGCTGTTAAATCATTATTTTAATATTTACAGTGGATCAAATACTATGTGATGTATAAAGGCTTGGTATCACTTATAGTGATGAACGCACAGGAACATGTCACCCATCCATGGAGATTGTTACCACTTTTCAGTTCATTGTTTCAGACTTGGCATCTCTAACTTTGCTGTTTCGATTCCGCCCCAAGGTTCTTGTCTCCAGCTGCAGCAGGCGGCTATAAAAAACAATTGTATGCTTCTTTCCCAGCACCAAACAGCAAATCGACAACGTTAGCAACTAGCTGGTGAACAAAGCGGAGCATTTAGAAGCTAAACAGCTAGATATCGTAGAGACCAAAATACCAAAATACAGCTGAAAGAAGACTGGATATTGGACCTATTTTAAAGGTGCAACAAGCATTTCTGCGGGAAAATATTTGACTGTTGAGTCTCATTACCAGGTCATCAAACACCGACGCTCTGGACTGATGGCTTATTGCACCTTTAATCGAGAGGGCAGAAGCCAGATCCAGATGAAAGTCTTTTTTGTGGACATTTGTAAACGTTTCCTCTCGAGTTCAACACAACTTCTATAAGTTGAAAACATATTGTATTTACATCTTGTGCTACCCGCAAGTGGCCACAAAAAAAAAAAAATTAAACCAGGTTTTAACTTAAAGTTACACACACACACACACACACACACACACACAGACACAATGATACTTTGTATACTTGCCAAGGCGCTGACCTCTATATTGAAAGAGATGCATTGCTCGTCTTGCTCGCCAGGAGTGCTCGTTATCTCCTCTGTAGACTCCGTGTGTGTGTGTGGGAGTGGACGTCTTTGCGTATGTTGACCAGTTCAATCGCTCTGAACTCACAAACTGGTGTAGCTGGTAGAATCTGGCTGGGCAGCCCCTCTGTGTGCTGATCGGAGAGAGAAACCGTGTGTCTCACGCAGCGAGCTCTGTGGATCTGTGTCACTGGTTTTCTGTGTCACTGAAATTTGTGAGGCTGTTGCAGCTACATCATGACAGGCCTTTGTGCTCTGGATTGCTCTTATAGTCGACCACCTTATTTACATTTGTTCACTGCTATCAGAGGCTCAATCTGCTATGCGCATAGAGGTGTGATGCGCACATCATGGAGTGATATGTGTGTGTGTGTGTGTGTATGTGTGTGTGTGTGTTTGTGTGTGTGTGTGTGTGTGTGCGCACGCCTTTTCCTGTGTTCCTCTGAGGCCACAGTCTGCCCATCCAGGCTGATGTATTGACAGGCATCAGCAATATTTTACTCTCAAGCTCGACAGTAATGCCGACATAGATCACATGACCCGAGCTTCCATCAGCCCTCGTTAACAGGAAGTCCATTGATCCAGAGCTTTCTGACTTCCACTGGGGGTTCCTGTCATAGAGATAGAGTATCTAGATTGGACATAGGCTGGAATTTCTTTGCTTTTTACCTTTAATCTGTGCTGGATTTTCACACAGATCCATATCACTGTCATTGTGAGGTTACTTTGTATGAATACAGGATGTCTAGAATAGGTTTGTATTGTTTCTCTGGCTTTCAGAATGGCTCCGCAGCTTTTCCTCTCCATAAATTTTAATGTGTTGGAAACATCTTTGCTCCTCCAAAATGTCTCGTCACTTTAAGCGAGTGGAGCTGTCCCACAAATTCGACATTTCCGTCTGAGGTGTAAATGGAGTATTCACGGCCTTCGTATTTATACTATCTGGCGTAATTCTGTCTTGTCTGCACTCCACGCTCGATAATGTCCTGTCCCCGTACTGTGAAGGAGAAAGTCAACACCGGTGGGAAGCTTTCCCCATCCAGCCATAAAGAGCACATATCTTCTACACCTTCATCGTGACCATGTCGCCTTCTGTCAGAGCTTGAAAGAAAAAGTGTTTTGAGTTCATGATGACAGACTCAACAGTCGGCAACTTGACAAGGATGGAAAACAGGTGAATGTGAAGGTGTGCACAAAAGAGAAAAAATGAAATACAAGTGATGATTCTGCATTTCCTTTGATTTCATGGGCGGTGGTGGGATAAAGCTATCACTGGACTTTGAAGTCTCCTCTAAGGCAGGATTAATATCTTACATCTCTGATCGAGAACTGTTGAATTTATCGTGATTATTATCCAAATCTTTCTCAAAACCGCATCTGGGAGTTAAATCAGTGTAAGATTACTGGAATAATACGTGCAGATTCCATTTTAAGGACTAATCCTCCCTTGTATTAGTTTTTTGTTTCCTTTACTTTTTTTCTTTTTTCTTTCATGTAAAAATAAACCCAGAAAAAAAATGATGAATAAGTTGCTATTTAAACTCATTTTAGTTTACTGCCCATCTGCCAGCACACAGACACAAACTAGACCTCTGTGTGAAGGTTACGAGTATCTCAAGAGATCTTGTTGATTGATGCTTATTTGAGATTTGGTTAAGGCTCGAATTGATACTCAGGCAGCCCAACAACAAAATATACTGCTTAACCTTTAAAACTTTGGATGATAAGAACAGGATCTGCGTTCAGCCTCTTATTATTATAATTTTTTTTACAATAACTGATGCGTCACAGAAACTGTCTCAGGGCTTCCGTAGCACATGAATCCCAAGTTCCCTTTATTGACTGACTTTCTGCACAAATCGTCGTACTGCCCTCTGTGCTTAGATTATGAGAAAGAGCGTTTTAAAAAAGGCCCATGCATCTCACTTTGGGCAGCCCTGTTATAGTTTAACTACACAGTATGTATCTATAGTTTCATTAACTATAAACTCACCATTTATTAATGATGGTTATTATGAAGTGTTACCAGAATAGTAGCAGTGGTGCTATGTGTAAGGTTACACGAGGCTGCACTTCGTTTCAAAAGAGAAAAACCGACACAGCAGACAGCTTGAATTTAAATGTATTCTAAACCAAGTTGTTTGAACTGTAGGTTAAATAGGCTTTTACAAACATGTGGAGGGAAGTATTTTGCTATGGCAACTCCCTTAATGTTGAAAACCCTGTGCAAATAAAGTGCACATAAATGTACTATCAACTACTGTACAGAGAGTGAGCAGATTTCTATACATGAGTCCGAAAGTCAAAAGAAGAATCTCCCATTACACTCTGAAAGAATTCTGGAGAGTGTAATGGGGGATTTACAATCAATCAATCGGACAATGGAATCTGGATCAGTTTGTGGATTTCATTCTGATGTCCTATACACTAAGTGAATTATGTCACATGTGATCAGATTGATCCCGACTCTAGAACCGATTAATAATTAGACCCAGACTTCAGGAAACGACTAAATGTCTCATTCTCACCCTTTTCATTTCTCTCTTTTTTTCTCTTTTTATATTATTTATTACATCTCCTCCTCCCCCCACATTTATCCTCTCTCACTCTCTCACATTCACTTTTTTGTCCAATAACTCTATCTCTCTTTCTCTGGCACTATCTGATGCAGTGCTATGCAGTGGTATCACAAACAGAGGACGGGAATAAAAGGACCCAGACCTCAGAGAAGGCCCATTATCAGTCATAGTTTCAATGATGATCAGGAGGCTTTTAAATATGCGTACAGCCTTTAAAAGTCTGCCATGATCACGAGGCATTGAGTCCCCATTCACTGCAGTATGAGGTTCAATACTTTCTTAAATGGGAAATTAATTTTATTTGATGTTGCTGATAATGGGGGGGGAAAAAACTGAACGAGGCGCTTCTGAGAAAAATATTGTGTAATTATGTGGCAGCACTGCACCGTCAGACTCGGTGTCAGCCTGCGCGTGATATTTGGAGCCACTTACTCAGCACTCAGACATCGCTATGGGCGTTTAAATGTGTTGCTTTTGAAGGCCTAACCAAATCAGATCAAAGATGTCGACTTCTGAAAGTTTCAGAGGCACTTGGTGCTATCTTTGCATCGTTTTGGCCGTTAGATTTTCTAAATGAATGCGTCAGCGCATCGATACATTTTATACCCGCTTGTCTCACAGTCAGTTCCTTTTGTGTTAATTTATGATGAGAAAATGTAGTGGTCTCTCTCCCATGGGTGCTGTCGCAGAAGGATTTGGTGAGCGGCTGTCCTCGTCAGTCTGTCTCAATCGGGCAGTCAAATGATCTTACAGCCCTCACCGTTTTGTTTATTGCAGGAGCATATCTTATACATTTTAATGATATTAAAGCGCTAATAGCAATATGAATAAACTCTCTCTGACATATATTTTTTGATTTTGGTGGCAAATAGTTGGCTTCCTCTCATGTGTGCTGCCTGAACAAGGAACCCTCGAGAGTGCATACGGTTCCGTCCCCAGGCTTTGAGCCCTTTGATGCCGACTGTTTTGAAGAAAAAAACAAAAAAACAAAAAAGGATGTCATCCCATTCAGCCCAGCTGAGGGATTCCTCATTTTGTCACAATTGGGGATTGGATCCCATTTTCCAACTGACTGATTTCCCATGTTGCTTGCTAATGGATTGGATTTTATTTTAAATGAGAATTTTCCCATTTGAGGGATTGGATCCCACTCATATGATATTCCCCCTCTTCCCACAGTGAAAATTGAAACCATATTGCTGTTATAAAATAAGGGTTTTTACCTAGCCACGCACGGATGCTTTGCTTAGAAGCACCAAAGCTGAGATCATTAATATCCACTGTTAAAAAAATGAAAACTGTTAAAAAGGGGTCACATTCATGCAGAAGGGGGTGCAAAGATTCTGTAAAATAACCGACATAGAAAGAAAAATCTACTGAAAATATAATAATTTTCTGTATTATACAAAGCTTTGAGCTTTAATAATGAGATGAGATGAGATCTGTACGCATGAAAACAATAAGATCACCTTTAACTATGGTCAGATACTCGTATACTGCACATAGGCAGCAGCAACAACATTGCTCAGTACAATACATGATTTGAAAAGTGAGTCACAGCTAAGTGGTGTCTTCACAGTAAAAAACAACATTTATTCTAAGTTCTGTTGTGAAAACTTCCATAATTATGCAAGATATCTGTCAATTAACAAACACATCTTTGTAACTACGCATTGCTTAATTGGCTGCTCACAAATGTTATCTAATGTGATAGATGTAATTACAGTGATAAGCTTTAGTTTAGCATGGATGTTTTGTTTTTTTTTGCATATTCAGAAAAGACAGCAAACATCTTTAAAATAAAAAAAAGATTTGACCCCACTCATTTTCCACAGTGTTAACAGCATCCTCTGCATTTCACCAGGTGCATCTTTAGTTACCTGTTCACTGCATGTGTTTTTATGTTGCCCTCCTTTGGTTCGTAACATCCCCCAGCTCCAATGATAGGTAACGGTACGTGATCCACTTTTCATAGTACAAGACATTCACCTGTGTCTGCTCCTATGTACACCTGCTGTCAGTCAAACACAAATGCCCAAAATGCCGCACAAAAAAACCCACTCAAATCTGTTAACCAGTAGCTCTTTTTTGTACCCTATAGCATTGATAAACATTCAGAATGAATGAACAACCAATCTCTGCCAGTTTATCGATGTTTTCCGCAGCCTTCATGTCTTTTGTTTTCTCCTGTTGGCGTTGCCTGTCTCTGCAGCGGCAGAATGTCACAATGTTTTTTTCCCCAAATGAAGCCAAGAAAACACATTAACGGAATTGAAGCTATTCAATTCATGTGATCCACAAAGCGGTGACACTTTGATAGATTAATTAAACGGGTAAACCAACTACTGTGAGCCTTGGCTAATGAGTACAAATAAATCTGTTCCAAATTTGCGGGCGAGCGCAGGTGTAGCCTTTGTCTAGTGAAATATTTTGTCTGTTCACTTCAGCGAGTTGCCCTTGTCAAGTTTTGCAGCTCTTGGCAAACGATTTATGTTGTTCAATACCATTGACTGCAGGGAAGTACACATGTTTCCGCACACACGATCACACACACCAGATAGTCACTTGAAGTGTGTGTGTTTGGGTGGGTGTTTAGCATGTTGGTTCAAACGTTCTACACAGGGATAAAGCTCAGTCCTCAACTATTACAGATTTTTTCCCCTTAGAAGAGATTGTATTTATTTGTTTTAACATAAATACATGAAACAATAAACAGCATTCTTGTATGTGAGTCATTAGGTCACCACTTGCTCTGTGCCACACAAATCTGTTGCTCACCACGTCAGTAAAGATTTCTTTATTTCTGCCCAGCTGTGTGATGAAAAGATTAGTATAACACCTGTCATCGAGTGGGCCTTCATGTCTCTGGTTGGCAGCTTTTCTCTCCCCCTGCGGTTTGCCTGCTCGCTGTGTGTTTCCACAACGACACCGACTGTTCTGTTACGGCGAAGCTCCACCAAATGTGAACCTCTTAGCAGCCAATACCGCCTCCATTAATTTTCTATGAGATCTGAGCAGATGTCTGCACAGTGCAGCAGTTTGTTCGGCAAACTTAAGCGATGATTGTTTGGATTCTCCACAAAGAATGAGCCCCCTCCCCCTACCTGTCGGGACGCCGGCGAGGTAAAAAAACAGCCCTGGACACAGCGACGGGGAATGTTGTGCTCCAGGCCACAAAGATCGATTTACGCGTGACGATCGTTTTGCGCTCATTCGATTTTGATTAAGTTTCAATCGCTCAACTCCATGTCCTGTTTACTAAAAACACATTTGCATATACGAACTCTAAGGATATCCATATATTTGGTTCAGACTATGTTAATTAACTTGACATGCCCGAAAAATGACCCATTTTAGGGGGCAGGCACAGCTGTGCCCAAATTCATCAGGAATTCATCACTTTGTGTTACCGAGCCGCAAGAGTGAGAGCGGCAGGGGTCAAACCGACAATTAAAAATGTCCTTCTTCCTTTGAAAGCCCTCTTGTGAAATGCAACAGATTGTAGTAATGTAACGGTGAAAGCAGGATGAATAATTAATTTGATGCAGCAGTTCGAGCGGATCTTTCCACAGGTTATTTTGTCTCCGGGTGCTTTGCGGTTGTTGTTGTTGTTGGTGTTGTTGTTGTTGTCTCTGCCTCATGATTGTGTGGTGACTAAATTCCCCTCTTAGGAATAAATAACATTTATTATTGCCATAATGCTCATCAGTATTTATGACTTGTCACTGTGCTTGTTAATGAATATGAAGTGAAATGTGTTTCATTACTCCCTCAGAGAAATGCAACCACGGGCATCACCTAAGGCCAACACAATAGTGACATTGTACCATTTTCAGGTTATGGCTGGGATATGATGTGAATTAAAGGAGCGTAGATGTGTCTTTGGTTGTGTGACTCACCCTACATTTGCTCTGTGGAGGTAAAATACAGACAAGCTTTGAGTCCACAGATCCTGGCTCTGTTGAAAAGACTAATTGTTTTAATGGAATCACTCAATGGACAAAATGCCTTTATAGGTTGGATGATTTTTTGCAGTGTATCCTTTTAATGTGGCCTATACTAATTAATGAATGGCCCTTGGCTATCCTTTGTTACCATTTGTGCCCCATTGAAATTCTGGCGTGTGGGACTAATTTCACAATATTGACTTATTATGTCAGGAATGAAAGATATCCCCCTTCCTCTGAAGGTGAAAATTAACAAAAGCCACACCAAAAAGGTTCTTTTTCCAACAAGACTAATAGTCGCCTCTGTTCTCCTTCACTCAGACAGGAACACACATTTACATTGCGACATTAACGTCTGTCTTGTGTTTTTTCTTTCATTTCAATTAGTTTTCTGTCTTAAGCTACAGCTCAAAGGCTTAATCTTCTCTGTATTCCATGTCTTATTTTGGCGGTGTTCTGAAATGCCATGACAGCGTAATCTGACATATCAGATTTAAATAATAATAACAGGAATAAGCTCAAGGTATCCAAGGTTGTGTTTTGTGTTTTCAGAAATGAAACACAACTGTCTCCATGTTTGAGCCTGTCCGTATTTCCAGACATTGGCCTCCTGCAGCAACCAAATGCAATAGGGCCACCAAAATATTCTAACAATATTGATGTACTGTATGTCTGTGTGTGTGGGTGTGTTTGTGCATCTAAACACTGGCCCATAGCGCTGGGCCGGTGTTTAATGTGTTGAGCCATTTCACTAGCTCTATTATAAAAACAGCTTACAGCAACAGTGTTGTTTGTGCGTGTGGATTTTTATGCCTGTGTATGTGGATGCATTCTACTACAGGGGATTATGCAAAATGGAGCGAGGCCAGTGTCCCTCCCTGTTGTTGTTGTATGTCACTTTTAACAAGCACAAACATTTCCCCCCTGTTATCGTGCTGCGTGCTTCACATACGCTTTGCAGTGAAAGAAAACTACACTCAGACTTTAAATTTGGTCTGCCATTCCTGTGTCACATGCTTTTATTATCTGCTCGCTTAGGATCAACTTCTTGGCATTTTTGCTTCACTAATTCTAACAATAAATAGTCCCATTTATTTTTTTTTTTGTCATCTCACTTCAGTCCAAAAACACAAACCTTTTGCTGTCGACGTGATAAGCCCGGAGAATAAAAAAACACCAGATTCAATCCAAAACACAGAGGTATCTTTTTCATGCACACGCTGAGGACAAAACAATTGTTTCAGATCAGCATGGGTTTCTTCCCTCTTTGTCTGGTACTTTGGAGAAGACATAGAAGAAAAGTGTCCTGACTATAAACTTGACAAGTTGTCAGCCGTCGACAATGTGTCTTTCTCTGTCTGTCATGGCAATAAAACAAAACGACAGTGTAACACAGATGCTGCCTTTAAGTCTCCAGCGTGTGTGTGTGGTTGTGTGTGTCCTCACATCACACATGCTCTCATACTTACTGAAGTAGCAATCATTTAACATGTAAAGACACACATCAATGAACTTCTGACTTGTGAGGGCATAGATATATATTTTTTTTTCCGTAGCTATAAGCTTGACAGTTAAATCCTGCGTGTGTCCTCCTCAAATGTTTCTTTTGGCATATCCTTGAATCGATTCCTGTTCTGAATAAAACATTCAAAGGGATTTTATATGAATAATCTTTCATCTCTCTATTGTCCATCATTACCACATATTGATGAGCCTAAACCCCGCACATGAACGCTTTTTGACATTTGCATCTCATAGTGGCTGTTCACATCAACATGCGTTCCGAGTGATTCGATCGCAAGTCGACAACTTCAGTCCACGCCCGGCATTAGCATGCATCTCGGCATGCGTGACCTCTCGTGGGATCGGATCTCACTTCCCTGCTCTACAGTATATGCAAATATACTGCATCACTGGAGCAAGCCGGTACAACGTTTTCCCACAAAGAAAGAAATATCTTTATGTATGATGTTTGTCGAAACAACAGGGCACAAATAGCTTCACCAAGTTTATAAAGTTTCAAGTCTCAACATTTAGTGTTTTTTTTTTAAGGGAGTCTGAGGACTCTCCCCTCAGGTTGCTAAGACGTGGCCTTTATTAGCCACTGTTTACTGTGGCTGGAAAATCTAATGTAATATGTTGTATTCTTCAATACATTTGGTGAAATCAGTTGAAACAGCGTGTTCAAACAGCTGTTGCGAGGTACGACGCACATTAGACATGGAAGCAGACAGGGCCCAACAAACCGTTACCGCAACAAACTGACTTTTTAGAAGAAAAGAAACCTCTAAATGAATTGTATTGAATGCCCAATGTAAACAAAGGCACCAGTGATTTAGAATTTGCCATAGCCGCTTCACAAGGTCTGTTAAGTTTGTCCTTGCTGATCAACTCTTGAAATCACTCACGCTTGGGTATATTGATAGTTCAATGGTCAGTTGCAACACGGTGCTTTCATAAACGTCTGCTGTAAACCTTGGCAGGTCAAGATGGCGTCAGTTGAGCCGGCGATCCTCCAGTGTGGCCCAGGCCACATGTCTGAACTCACCCCAACCACCTCTCAAGCTGGTCTGAGAGATGGGATCTCAAATGCGTCCTCAATGCGTGTATTCACACCTGTACCTGAACAGCCTAATAGAATATTTGTCATTAGATGTTTTGCCAAAGTCTCACAAATTAACACTACTAGCCACCACACGAGCTGTTGCTGTGTTCCCAGAACCATTTCAGAAACTCAGAAACCTAACCCGAGTTTCAACCAGAGGAACAGGCGTCTAAATTTAGTTCTTCTGACCTCACTTCCTGGTGCCAAACATCCCTGATTTGGCGATTTTACTATCAGATACCTTGAGGATAAAACACAGAACGAAAACAAGTTTCAGTGCAGTCCTGGCAGGCAGACTTTTACCACTCTTGGAACACGGTGTTCTTGAGGTTTTCAGTCTCCTCTCCCTGCTCTGCATATCTCTTGTGCATCCATTCCTTGCATCCACCCGAACATTGTGTTGTTTTCTCCTGATACGTGAAAAATTGTGTCTCAAACTGTTTTATGGTTTTGAATGAGAGCGTTTCGAAGAAAAACTGGAGCCTTCTTCAGTAATGTGTTGCGGTGGGAAAAGTGGTGAGGAGTGGTGTGTAGCAGCACTTAAAGTCTTGTGACATTGCTGTTTTGCCAGAACTGAGGTGCGTTCAGGTGTGACTTTGTATATACTATAAACAGCCAGGTAAGATTTCCTGGACCAACCGCTGGAGTGTGGGCCAGATGTTTGGCTTTTGGTTTTACATGCAGGCTCTTCTATAATCAGAAACGTGTGCTGAGGTCCCAAAACAATGTAACGAGGGGAATGTATGAGGTCAGAGAAGGGTATCACTGTGGGGGAAACTTGCATAGTAGTGCATTAAAAGGCCTTTAACCTCATTGGTTAGTAAGCATTTCTTTGTACAAGCTACTTTTTTTAAAATCATATTTTAAGTAATATTGTTTTTAAAGTGTAAATGATTAAATTGAGTGTCATTTCAAGAAGTGGTATGGACATGTCCCCAACATCCCCAGTGTGAATCACACCGATGACTTTTTATGCATCATTGGACTAATTTGGCATCTCCGCGGTTCCTATGATGCAGTGGAAACAAGCATATATTTATACATTGTGGTTCCACAGTTTCTGAAACTGTAAAAGGCCCTAATTTTTTCAGCTCAGACAGGATGAATGAGGTGAGGTTGATAACACGAACAAACAGGCAGTATCATCGTGTTTTATTTAATGGCTTTCATGCCACCCTATTCAATAAGCTCCCTCAGCTAGAGTGATCCATGTTTCTTTCACCACACTGCATCGTCTCCTGTTTTGTTGGCTTTACTGGAAAACATCCGTCACCTTTCATGTAAATCTCTCCAATTTTTTTTGTGCGTGTGTCTCTCTCCGAGCCAAGCTCTTATTTGTCATGAGGAAGCTACGCTGAGTTTTGTGGCGAGACATCGTGATGCAGACTCACATCGCACGCTCACACACCTACACGCCGGGTCTGTTTACCGAATGTATACGAATGCATGGAGCAGAGTGGGCAGGAGAGAGCGAGAAGGGGAGTGATTGAGAAAGATGAATAGCAAAGGCGATGATGATAACAGAGGCCCAGCTGTGTGGCCTGTTATTCGGATAGAAATCAAGTTAAAACATTATAATGACAAAGTGCTTCTAAACGCCGTATAATCACAAGGCTCTGCGTTTCCCCGTCTACTTACCTTTTTTTCGGAGAACCCATCCAGGCCCCAGGCGTTCCAAATAACTTGTCTCAACCTTGGGCTCTGAACACTTTCCTCCGCAGAGAACACCTCTTCTCATTTTTCTGGTTTACCGAAATGAAGAAACATTTTTCTTGAAGGAGGCGAGGTAATTGTGTAGCTTATTTTGGCGCTCATAATGTGTGAATCAGTACGGGCATGATTACAGTGCCTTTGTTAGTTCGTAGCATTTTCCACATCTTCTAAGAACTTCTTTATTCCGAAGCAGCACACAGTAATGAGGATTTGACTTTCACTGCAGTTTGAAATCATTGCCAGCGAAGTAAGACAAGAGTGCCAGCTAAAAGCCTCTCTTTAAGATGCAGTCAATGACTCAAATTTGCCTTGGTGGACATATTAAAGTTGCAAGTGAGAGGCAATGCATAAAAGTAGGCGGCTTATTCAATTTCAGGGTTAAGAGGTGTCTTTATAAAACTGAATCAGGACACGAGCAGAACACTTTTTGGTGTACTGCAGTGCTGCAATTACAGCTCAGTGCTTCAGGAGGCTTAATGACATTTAAATGCCTTTCGATTTTAACATACTGTTATGATAATTTGCTGAGCTTCATTTGTTGCTGTACATCTTCTTTGTGAATATTAGCTCATTCATTTGTAGTTCTTTACTGGGAGGGAAACTGAATTTAATGTAAGACTGAAGATCTGTGATGGATTTTTCTGTATAGATTATGATGTTTTAGGTCCCTGATACATTTTAGTGAAGTGGAAGTTTTCATGTCATTTTCTAATTCTACACATGTATTACAAAAGTACACTATTATATACATTTTTAAACTGTATATAAGCATTTCGGTAACTAAATTTTGCTTGTTGGTAAGACATTATAACGCTTTTAAAAGGCTTTATAAAACTCGCCTATAACCAGATTATGAAGTATTGTGAGTGGTGGACGTAACACAGTATACGATGAGCATTCATAATGCTCTCTACCCCCCTGCTAAAGTGAAAACAGTACTTTATAACTACCATTACTTAAGGCATTTATAAAGACACCTAAAGAACTCTTCAAACCTGCCATAACAGATTATAAATTCTGAGGTTCTGAAATGTGATAACACCTAATAAACATCAGTAATACACTATAGCATACTTTACGAGCCTTTAGTAAATCAAAGCACTGTATGGTTACGAGCAAATGTGTGATGATAAAAGACAATCATGAGGACTTGCTGACCGCAAGAAAAGTGTAAGAAGACATGGTAAGACTCCATAATGTAACTTTGGAAATGTCACAGTATGTTGGTGGGAATTACCAATCAACATATTTGAAATTTCTTTCCCAAATTATTTGTTTATTGAAAATTACCCCTACATTGTTCAATCATGATATTCTGCTGCTGTTAATCTACAAGCAGTGAAGAAAAAGCTAGTCATTTCTTAAATACATTTCCAGGAAACATCCAACCAGTTTCTGTCTAACTTCCCTTGACAGTCCATCATTTTACAGAGAGCAGAAACCAGTTAAATTATTAACTGCTTATTTGAAAATAGCAGAATATTATTATTAAATCATGTCGTAGGTTTTTTCCAACATTTTCAAGTTATTAGCGTAATAATTTGTGGGTAACTTCAAAGAAATTATTGACTATTATTATTAAAACTGCTGATACTTTGGAAATCATTTACAAGTTTCTAAGCTTTAATAAAGTCAATGCCTTGTAATGTCCTATGAATGTGCTTAAAATGCACTATCCTCAATAAAAAAATGTTGTTCGTCAGACTTTCTTATTACCATTGTGTGTGAGTGTGTGGAAGAAAAGTCTGGGTGTGACTTAACACGTTTACAAATCCATGTGTGTCATTGAACAGCCACTGGAAATCCACCATAATGTCAGAGATTACATACAGCAGAAGACTATCTGTCGATTGTCTGACTAAATAAACCAACAAATATCATAGCTGCGTGTGCTGGTTCATGTTAGGGTGATACTTGTATTAGTGTGTTTGGTTAGTCATGCTGTTGCTGAAGCATTTCCCAGAAATAGACGCCGTTAGTCACGCTTTCTCACTTTCTTAACAAATTCTGCAGATATGCTTTTAAAATGAAATAAATTGATATGTACCCAACCTTTTTCTTTGGGATAATCCCGCTCCAAGCCACTTCCTGCCAGTTCAGAAGACTGCAGGCTGTTTACATCCGCAGCCTCTCAGGTTGAAGTTAGTTTGGTGAACTTTTGTACGGCAGGTCACTCTAAGCTAATCCTATTTGTAATCAAGACTTTCTTCTTTCTCTGGTCCAGAAAAGGAACATGTTGTTTTTGGAGCAATCACAATCGCAGTCTATTGCCCGGGGTCAGGCTGTGTGTAGTTATTTAGCATATTAAGTACGTTGTTTTGAACCGTGCTCACCATGCTTTGATGATTAGCCAGTGGCTTTGTTTCCACGTCAGGGCTGCTTTTGTTGAAGTATGGTTTTGGGGGGTTGCAGAGATTGTGCGATATCTGCTGTTGTTTAGATGTTTGGATTAGGGGTTGGAAGAGATAAATGTAACAGCAAAGTGCAGTTTTCAGGTTCAATTGATTTATGTTATGTTTTTGTTTAAGCCACAGCCTTTAAATCTTATCTTTGAAATGTAACTCTTAACCTAATGCATGAAATCTGACTTTTCCCCGCTATTTAGATGATTAATCCATCTCTGTGTTTGTCCTTGCCTTCCTCTCTCTCTCTCTCCCTCTCTCTCTCTCTCTCTCTCTCTGCCTGACTCACTCTGTAGCCCCTGCAGAGCCGTTGCTGTGCAAGTTTGCTGACGGAGGCCAGAAGAAGAGGCAGACCCAGGTCAAGTATCCCCAGAATGGCCGACCGTGGACACGGGAAGGAGAGGTGAGGCTTAAAAGTGTAATTAATCATCAAAAAGAGCTCACCAATACCCAGTCGTAAAAGATCCCCTTCAGGAGCCACTGCAGCTTTTTCACAAAAAGTAATTTGTAACACAAGAGCCATGTCTTTCAATCAGTTTATTACAACATAATCCTCCTCACCCTCCGCCACTATGCAAGTCAGAAACAGAATTGTTATTCAGTCAGAAATATACCACAGCTGACAGTTTCTAAATCTAAGGTAGCCTTTACTTTCCGACAGTCAGAATGAGTCGACCGTGTCTGCTCGGAGGCTTTTTAAGAGGAAAAAAGTTACCAAAACCAAAAGCGGTGGTACTCTACCCACAAGCCTCTTCTAAACCTTTCCCAACTCAGCTTTCTAGCAACAGCACACCAGTAATCCTCTCGCAACACTCAAGCGAGAGTGAAATGCTGTTGCATACAGTACAACAGATTGTACTGAAACACATCCCAGCTGCCTCACAGAAAACATCACAGTGGGTCTCGAAAGTCATCGTTTTCATGAACTATAAATATCTGGCGGCTGTTTCCTTTAACACTAGCTTCTTTTTCACGATTTCTCAACAAGTTTCAATGGCTTGACAGGCCCCCCTACCGGGTCATTATCAGCTTTCATTTCCACTGACATCCTGTAGGCCGAATTAGAGATGCTGCTGAAAGTGAAGTCTGGCATATATAAAGGGTGTCGAATTTAAAATACCATGTCTCCAAGACCCCAATGCCAAGTTGTTTTTTTGTTCCCTTTTGTTGAAACTCCCACCTCCAGTCTGTCATCTTCAGAAGAATGAGACCTTGTGCAGCGGCCCGAAAGCAGATTGACTGTTGCACAATGCGGAGGGCTCAGAAGTTGTTAGTGTCGATACCAAAGCTTTAATTTACAGAACAAGGGAAAGTGAATAATAAAGTTCCCACCCACGCGCCAAGTGCAGTTCTTAACAGTTTCCCAACATTTGCATTGCATGGAGGTTGGGAAAGAGCAGGGCGGTGAAGTGAAATGAAATGGATCCGGGCTGAAACAACTATGCGATGAAATGAGAGCCGCCACAACAAAAACAGGAGGCCACAGGCTGTGCACGGCATTCATGTGTGTTTGTGTGTAGCGGGCGCAGATTGCTTTTTTTAGATTAGAGGCCCCAGTGTTGGTGATTCTTTCTCTGTGTCCTGTTGTCAGCTGGACTCAAAATAAATGATCACTGTTTTCTGTGGGATTCCTCACACATTTTGTCCCGACAAGCCCCGCTCGGCCTTGCTGGGGGAAAAAAAGCGTCTCTACAGAGGTTTATGCATTTGCCGGAGCCAGGTCTCTGAGTCCAAACAGCCTGATAGAGACATCTGGCCGTGGAAGTGCTCGGAGGGGCCTCACTGCGTCCTCACGCTCAGTCATCCGGCCCTAATCTCCCAGAACCCCTCACACCTAAATGAGTTTGGCCCTGGGACTGTGGCATGGGCACATATTACACACGTGATCACTCACTGATACAACATTTGTGCAGAGAAACACTCAAAGGACACAAGTGGGCACAGACACGGAACAACTACAAATGACACTTGTGATCAGTTTGTGTCTCTTTATAGTTGTGTTTGTGGTAATTTGATGTCTCTTCATGGTCATTGTATATCTCATTTTGCGTGTCTTTGTAGTCATGCTCATTTTGTGGTGCTTTGTGGCCATTTTGCTTCTATTTTTGTAACATCCTTTGGTGTCTCTGGTGGTTTTTTGCCTCTCTGTAATCATTTTATGTGTCCTTGTGTTTTATTTGTGTCCCTTTTGTCATTTTTTATCTCTGTAGTTGTTTTAATACTTTGTGTTAGTTTGATGTCTCTTGGTAGGGTGTCTGTGAAGTCATTTTATGTCTCTGTAGTCGTCCTATGTCTCTTTGTAGTTGTTGTATTTCCCTTTGTTGTCATTTATTTGATGTATCTCTGTAGTCCTCCTATGTCTCTTTGTAGTTGTTTTATTTGTCTCTAGTCATGTTCTTTCTTAGTCTTTCTGTGTTTCTCTGCAGTTACTTTATGACTCTGTAGTTTTTTTCTTGCATGTCTCTGTAGTCATTTTATGTCTCTTCGTAGTCCTTTTTTGTGTCTCTAGTCATTTTATGTTTCCATGTAGTCATTTTATGTCTGAGACATAACATAACTACAAGGAGACATTAAACAACCGCAAAGAGACCTTAAATAAGGCATTATAAGTCTCTCTGTAGTCATTTTTACATCTCTTTGTAGTAATTTTATTTCATGTCTGTCCGGAATATTTTAGCGATGGATCAGTGGCGACACATGTGACACATATCCAGACCTGCATCTTGGTGCACGGTGCTGGCATTATGCAGCAGTGAGGATTGTTGTCCAGTCTTTGCCGTTAGATGAAGGAAACTTAGAGGACACGATGCAGACATCAGGATGCCTCACAGAGCTGATCTCCTCTAGCTCTGTCTCAGAAATGGTCCGTTCAAAAAGACAATTCAATAGATTGACAGGGAACTAGCAGTGAATACAGATTTTGCTCAAGGTGAAAACTAGGATTCTGGTAGCCTTCACCTGCTTTAAATCAGATGTTTGTTGCAGAGCTGGTAGGAAAATGATCCGTGGGCTTTGGAATGATTGAGTTTTTCTATTTGATATAATCAATGTCTGGCACTCCCCTTTATGGCTTCTGCAGTCTATATTCCCCTAGTCCTGGCTAGAGTCAGTGTTTGGGGAAAAACCAAACATTGCAGCAGAGTTCATAATTAGGGCACGCTTTCAACTCATGTGCCAATTTGGAAAGACGAGACTTGCGTGGAATAAAGACCAAGCAGAAAAAGAGTTGAGTACGGCTGCAGACAGAAGAGGAGGGGGACCAGTGACAGAGCCAAAGATAGAGAGGGAGAAAAATAAAGAGTAGAAGGCTAAAAACACTACTGTTGCTTTTAGTTTGTTCTAATATTGCCAGGAGGCAGTCGAGTGGATGAAGATCTTTTTCAAAGCTCGAGCTGTGAAGAAGACAGTCTCATTCATTTGAACGTGATAGAGAAAGTGAGGCACGAAGAGAAAACATTCAGAGAGAAGAGTGTCACTTAATAATACACACTTGACTTAATAGGGACAACATCTAATGGAGAGGAGGAGGGACAGAGAACACTGAGCAGCTCAAATATGCTCTTGCAGCATTGAGTAAATGCTGATATAATGCAGCTGGAATGTAAGACCTTATCCTATTCATGCATACAGAGTACTGTAACTAAGGCCTGTAAATGGTGGCGATTGGTATAAGAAAATCACAGCATGGAGTCCACTTGTTGTTCCATCTGCCATGTGTCCATATTTTGATTCACGAAATGGTGACAGTGTGCATGATTGAGCTGACAAACATTGTATTACATAAATGTTTGCAACAGCGTGGTAAACTGCGAGAGGTCTCTTCGAGCAAGTTACGTCAAGTGAAGTAAAGTTTGGGCTCATTTTAACCAATGAAGGAGCTTTTTGATGCGTTTTGGCCGCTGCCGGTTTCCTGACTGACGGTACAGATGTCTGCTGTGACAACAAGCGCCAACTGTGTGCGTGACAGCTCCGACAGACTGATTTCAGAACTCACCGAGAATTTCCATTTTTCCTCCAGATTGTCTCCTTTCTGCTCCTTTGTGCATTCTCAAATCCATATTGGAAATAACTGCTAATTACCTCCGCCAAAGAGGTTATGTTTTCCCCCTTGTTGGTCAGATGGTTGGATAAAACAAAAACTATCAAATAGCTTTCCACACAACTTAGATGGAGGATAGTTCTGCGCTCCGAATAGACCCCACTGACTTCTGGTGTGGATCCGGATAAAGGGATGGATCCAGGAATTATTTTCTCCCTTTTTTTTTTGAGTACAATTTGATGCAGATCGTAGAATTTGTTTAGCAGTTAGGGGAGGTTTTCAAATTTAGAGTGACACAGGACAATGGAGGTTAAAATTGAATTGGCTGGACTGAGTTAAAGTTGAGGTTTGCACTCTACTGATCTACCGATCTATTGTTTCCTACCAAGTGCATCCTTCTTTTGACTTTATATACCACTTCTAAACATCCTTTCATGTTGTTAAATGCAAATGAACAGCAGCATTTACCACATTTGGATTGAACATAGGTGTTTGTAACAACCAACTACAGAATTTTACTGAACTTTCTAATTTTGCGAATTCTTATTATTATTATTTATTTTTATATATTATATACATTTAATGACTGAGGAGCAATAAATGAGAACCATTCTGCTCAAATCTTCCATTTTGTGAGTGTGTGAACCAGGGAATCATCATGTAGTTACATCTCTGTTATGCAGTAACACTCCAGCAATGCCCTTTTTGTGGTTATTTTACTATATCTGTGAGTATTTCTGAACATAAGTACTGTTTTAAGTGGTCCACAGGCTCACACACAATCAATGCGCGATGATTTCATTGTACAGAAGTGCGGGCTCGTTTGAGAGTTTTCTGCTACTGAGGTCACCATCACTTCTTTATTTAGCAGCGAGCTGTGAATTCAAAGTCAAGGCTTTTGTGTTCATTGTCAATTCTACGTCACAAATTGTTCTCTGCTTTGCCTCTCTAATTTACTCCAATTCAGTTCACTACCTTTATTGGTTTGACCATTTTCCAGTATTTTAACCTTTCGGTGTTTCTCTCTTTACCTCTCTCCCCAGAGCGGTATGGCGTTGACATATGATCCCACTGCAATGCAGAACGGGTAGGTGGAACGTTTTCTCCTCAGATTTACAAACTATGTTTACAGCTTCGCCTGTCCGCTAACTTTACTTTTGATTCACGTTCGCTGCAATGCACAAGATTGCAGGAGTCCCAGCTAGAGCACCTGTTTAGGAGCCCCTCTCACACCGGCAGACCTGCAAAGACAAGCACACACATCAGCACAGGCATCAGCGCTGATCTATCTACAAGAGCCCTCGCATGCAAATGAGCGGACCACACACATGTTCCAACAGCTACGGGGAGACGCAGGCCATTAACAGATGCTCTCTTTGTCTCACCCTGCCTCCGCCCTCGCCCTCACATCTGACTGGTGCAGACGTGGCATTTATTTATGCACCTATGCATATAAGCTGTCAGACGCGTAAGTTTTGATTGCACACGGGGAAGTTGGGCGGTGTTGCAGTGCCGCTGTAAGACTTTCGTCAGCCGAGGCTATCTGCAGTGCTCTCAGGCTGAATGCGGCGAGCCGAGTGTCTGCCTGTTTCAGGGGGAAATTGGAGATCGGTCCTGTCTGCTAGGAATGCTGCTGGTGATGCGATCCCAGGAGACGCTTCCCTCCAGCTCTGTGTTTGTCTTCTCCTCCTTCTTGCTGGCTCAGTCCTCCTTACTCCTTTGAATCCGTACTTTCCCCTTTCCTCCTCCTCTTCACTGTTGTACACATTTTCTTCGTATCTCCATTAAACCAGCCCTCGTGGTGTCCGACCTTACCCTCAATTTTCTCAACTCTTCCCCTTCTCCTGCATGTTTTTGTTTTGTTCAGCCCCCATTCTTCTTCTAATTCTTGCTCTCCATTTACGAGCAGACGCTATCCTTTTGGCCATCTCTGGTGTCTCGGTCCATGTGAGCGTGGTTGTGCATGTGCAAACGCGTGCATCTGTACGCTCGCAGTGCTTAAGCCCTCTCCAACCTCTCTTCCGAGGTCATCGAAGCTCCTTCCGGCGAAGCGCTAAATGACTGTGAAATGCTAATGCAGCTAATTAGAGAGGCGAAAGCAGGGAGGGAAGGAGGTTGAATGAAAAGGGAAGGATGGACGGGGTCAAGAGCAGGGCAAAGGGAAAAATAAAGCCAGCCCAAGGAGAGGGGAAGGGTACGAATCAATTACAGGTTTTCTGTCCGAGCTCGAGGACGGCTGATTTTTAGGCGTTGATGCCAATCTGATGTTATTGGAAACATGTGTCCCAACTGACTAGACTGCTTTGGCTCATAGCCTGTCCTTCCTTTTATCAGGGTGACACAAAATTCACTTTCTCTGGCTCTCTTTTTACTCAGTCTCCTGCCTCTCTATCTGGTCTGTTTGCTGTCTTTTTTGTTTCTCCCTGCCTCTGTTCTTACCTCTCTTACTCTGCACTTTTATCTGTCCTCTCTTTCTTCTATTTCTCTCGTCTGCACACACACATGCACACACACACACACACATACACACACACACACACACACACACACACACACACACACACACACATATATATATTTTAGCATGCTCTCCAACATTTTCCTGCTGAAAAGTCACTGAGGTCGGCACTAAATCATTTGCTAATTTTTCAGGGCAAACTCCTGACAGTGCGGCTAGGTCACACCAGGGATTCACAGAGAGGTTTTAAATTCAATCTTGTGCTAATGTTCTGTTCGCAATTACATGTTTAGTGTATTGTTTAAACAGCCGCGCCAGAGTCCCTATTGACAGCGTGCTGCTCAGGACTAATAGCCTCCATCAATAACCTTGGATCTGTCCTCTACCTGCTATTTTGCTCTCTCAATACACATCACTCTAATGAAAAATACAATAAACACAATCAGAGGACTGTATTGGATAACCCAGCTGTGTCTGCTCATTTGTATTCATCAGTGACAGTAATACAGTATCTCTAAAGCAAGTCATACATTAATTGTACGGTTAAAAGTATGTTTTTTTTCTCACCACTTTGACAAACGTGCCCCAGTTTTTATTCCAACTTCAATCCATCCACTATAACTGTTGAAACTTTGCAAGTGACATTCAAGGTTGGAACAATGCAGACATACAGGGCTGCTGCTCAAAGAAATACATGAGATCAGAGTAGAGCCACAACTAATGCTTATTTTTCTTCATTTAAAGCAACATTATGTGACTTTTTTTACCTTAAAATAACAGCTGTAAAATTATGTTGATGGTACAGTATCTTGTAACAGGGTGATTGGTGTCTCTCTCTGAGCCACTCTTCTCTCCTATTACTTGTTTCTCCACTATGTAACTTCAGAGAGCGGGCAGGATCACAGCGTTACATACAAGTTCACTTCAACATACAAGTTTTCAACACCTAACACTGTTACGATCTAATGAGTTTTGTTTGTAGTACCTACAATTACGTCTAATAAATTGTTACAGACATGGGATTTGTATTTAGGTAAGCTCAGAAAGTGTTGGAAGCACCAAATCACATGCCAATTCTACATGATTGCTTTAACTGACTACTTGCTTTATACACGTGCAGTGTGTAAAATGTCAAAAAGTGTTGAAAAATGCCAATCAGCATTTTCTAAAGCCAAAGAAGTCAAACTCAGATGTCTTGTTTTGTCCACAACCCAAAGTCATTTGGTTTACTGTCGCAGAGGAGTCACCAGACAATGTGGAATTTAAAGCTGGAATAAGAGAACTTTGTAATAACCATCATTAATAAACAGTAAATTTACAGTTAATCAAACTTAAGTAAGTACTTAAGTAAGTACATATATACATATTCATAATAGTTGCAGTTGCAAGTATTATGAATAGCTGTAACTTGACAATGAACAGCATCTTAATAAATAAATAATGCTAAAGCATTTGATTGATTGGTAACTTTGAAATAACAATTAACTACATTTAACCACACAGGCACAATGTATTAATTATGGTCATGCTTTGTCTTGAGAACATTCATCAAAATAATTAATAGTTGTGAAACTGACATATAAGTTGCTTTTAAACCATACAATGACATTCAGGTAAGAATAGTTGTAACACTTTCTAAGAAGCCTGTGTCTATAATGCATCATTATGCAATTTATCAGTGATGATAATGCATCATAAAATGTTTATGAGAATTATAATACAATGTGGTCAATGCAAAACTAATAACCAGTTATTATGTGTTATGCATTAAGTGTTATGAACTCTGTCAGGCGCTTTGGGTGACTTGAAAAGCGCCATACAAATCCAATCCATTATGATACTTACCTTATAATACATAATATAAAATGCTGCAGTTATTATTATAAAACCATTATGAATATTTGTAAGTGTTTATGACTATGAATATATGTCACTATAGACATTTTTACTGTGTTATAAGTATGTTTATAATCTATTGCAGATGTGGGCTTCATAGAAAGTATTACTGCAAAAGGAAAGAAAATCTATGTCCCTCGAGGAGTAAATGGAAACTCTAAGCAAAGCTGGTGTCAACAAACATAAGATAAAAAACACAACCAGCCTGCACATGAACATAGAAAATATATAGTTCTAATAATTCATGAGATTTCTTTCTCTGAGCCACGTTGTACTGTCTAGTCACCGCTTTAGTTATACTCTTCAACACACCAAGCAGAGCGTAAATGTCCGACAGGGCGGCTGGCTGTCCGTGTGAAGCGCAATCACGCTCTCGAGCTTATCTCTGGCAGGCTGGAAACCAACATGGGCTGGACTGCAATAGTTTAAACATATCTCAGGCTTTGCATCTCGCAGCTGAGTTCGAAACCGCCCGTGCTGCTATCACTGACCAAACAAATGTAATGCGAAAAAAGAAAATGCAATAACAGACCAGGTGGGCACCCCGGCAAACCTATTTCACCCTTGAAATGAGGTGTGTGGCGGTGTCACAGCGGAGTAACACCGATCCGTCCACATTTTCCCGTCCGTTGCCTGGGTGCTGAGCCAGACTGTCATCTCAGCTGTAAGAACAGGGCGCCTACTGTGAATTCTATTACGTGTGATGCAGATATTTAAGAATCAAATACAGCAAATGTTAAATAATACATGTGTTGGTAGCAGTTTGAAGTAAACTTTTATGTAAACCAACAGCGTGTTTGTTTTCCAGGTACTTTTCTCCCCTCAATTAAGCAACACTTAATTTGTTGCGAGTAGCTTTTTTTTTTTTTATACATTGGCGGCTGTGCCGGAGACAGAGGTAGAGGAAGGATTCTCTCCGTCTCTGCCGCTCTGCCCCTCTCTTCCTCTCTCTTTCTCCCATCCCTTGCTCCATTATTCAGTCAACAGACACTTTGGGATCGATCGGGCACAGCAACACGGCCTGGCGGATGAAACATGTCCTCTCTAGGTACACAATGATAAATAAAGCACTGCAAGCCACACCATTCTACCGCTGCAGGGTTGAGGGGGTGAAATGAAGAGAAAAAAAATAAGGAGAGAGAGCGAGAGAGAGAGAGAGAGAAAGAGAGAGAGAGAGAGAGAGAGAGAGAGACGGAGCAAAATCAGAAGGGCAAACAGAAGGTATAGGAGGAGAAGTAAACAGGGTACAAAATGCAGATGTTTCATAGTCTTCTCTGCTGGGTTGAATATGCGTAGGTGGGAACATAAAGTGTAATGCTGGAATATTTCACCCACTCACACATTAAGGTGATAATTCAATATTATGCATAGCGGCGGAGCAGGCTGCTTTGTAACATGATGTGTACTCCGGTGCAGTGTCAGGTCTCATTCCGAGGCGTCTTTGATGATGTGGCACAAAGTGAAGCTGCAATATTTATTGTTTCCATGACTGCCTTGATGATGTCTGATCCATTTTGTCAGCTGAGTGTTGAAGTGTACTGTGTGGTGGGAAACCAAGACGTACAAAGAGGCTCATTTTCACCTTTGCATACGGCTACACCTGGAGACCTAAAACTGTGTGTGCGGATAGTCCTCTTGACTGATGGTTCATTTTAATGGTCTCAGTTCAGTTTGACCGGACTTCTATGTTTTAAACCTTTTTCTTGTTTACTGTCATAGGTTCTACTCCTCGCCGTACAGCATCTCCACCAATCGGATGATTGCACAGACATCCATCACACCCTTCATCGCTGCCTCTCCAGTCTCTACATATCAGGTGGGTGGAATCCCTTCTAATTTAGACAGCGTGTTGAGTGGACAGTGCTTCCGGGTCTGAGAAGTGAAGCCAATGTGGAAGTCCCTTTAACCTGCATTCTTTATAGCGGCCAGCAGGGGGCAACTCCACTGGTTGCAAAAAGAAGTCTGATTGTATTCAAGCTTATGAGAAAATGACCCCACTTCTCATGATTTTATGGTCTCAATCACTTTAATTTCTCCCTCAACACAGCATGATGTTCATTTAATTAATTATGGTCCCATTTAGAGTACAACAGACGTTAAAGTATTATATGGTACAGTTTAGGGAGTGGGTAGCTTGTGTTTGACAAGTTGCTACCACATAGCAATGCTTATCCTCCTCAACTCCATTATCTCTCCAAGAAATTAACTTGGAGCTCCAAAATTGCAAGATAGCATCAGCCATAATTCCAAGCTTGAGGCTTTAAAACTGCAGTCCACAAACTCATGGGCGGCTCCATCCACCATTTGTTACACAGTCTATTGGTGAGACTGAATTTGAGGGACTACAAGGGCTATAGAAATTAATTGGGGCTTCTTGAATGGGGCATTGGAAAAGTGGCTGTCTAAAAGAGAACTGTTTCATGAGTGTTTTTGTCTTATGTAGCCACCGCTGCACATCACATAAATTCAAGTTTGCTTCAGACATTATGACTTGCTACATTGCTAGCCAGCCAACAGATTTAGCAAAGCAACTTAAAAGGGCCAACATGGCAGCCCAAGGCTGTATAATGCAGCCGTGTAATTTGGTAGAAATCGGTGGGACTGGAGCTTTGCGGGCTTAGTCCCACCAAGACCAACAAGGATTTGATCCCAGTAACAAGTGGTGTCTATTCAGAAAAAAGGCTGTTGCAGGTTCATTGCTATGTGCCATAAAGCTCCATTGATGTAAAAAAAAAACAACAACAACTTTAAAACACATAAATGATTTAACTGGCTTCTGCACTATCATGAACAAAAAGTGCTGCAGTTAATACTCACAAAAAGCTGAAAATAGTCTAATGCTAATACGTTATTAAGCTGTTCAAGAAAAGTATGGACAAATAAGTTTGAATTTGAGAGCTGTTTTCAGTTAAGAATGGTGCTTTGAGTCTAACACACAGGGGTAGTCTGAAAGGTGGACTAACACATTGTTGGTTTTGGTCTTTTCATGGGATTTTCTGGCAGAAAGAAAAATATCGAACAAACAGCCGCCTCATCTTGTGTGAAGTTAACAACTTACATGGGACCATGGGCTTTTCAAAATGTAATGAAGCTCTCATCTGGCTTCCAATTGAATCAAAAATGTGTAGAAATGGCCACTTTATTCACTGTTGTCCCGCGTGTAGTCTCTGAACATGAAGTACAGGCCGAGCAGGCAGAGCCCGTCTTTTCTCAGGATAGATTTGAACACAGAAATTGAGTTATCAGCTCTCCCCATTCAAGACAATTCTTAGTCTAGCGATGATAAAACACAGGCTTATATTGCAGCACTCCTCCCATCGATCTTCCATTCTTAGGCACAAATCCTCCTTTTGTCTCTCTGTCTGTTCCCATGTGTCGCATCCTCCCTCTTCCACGCGCACAAACCCATCCAATTCATGTCAAAGCTAGTTGGCGATGTAGCTCTGCTTCTTTGAGAGACTCACTCCGTAGTTGATCTGCAGTTTTGTCAGACGCAGACTGTAAAACAAACAGCAGTCCTCCCCCACAGGTTTTTCTTTAGCACGAAAGGCTGCTGTAAATGAGAAAGACAAATGCGAAGACACACCTTCGGCAGCAGAGAAATTACACGCAGAGACACAGCCACATCCTGCACCCTGTGGAAATTAACCTCCCTATTGACAGGCGCAGGTGAGCGAACATACGCAATTACTACATACGTGCATCCTCTGGTACATGTGACAGACGGGCCTTCGGGGACGTGTTCCTCCTCATGTTGGGGTTGGACACTGGGTTGCAGCAGGAGATGAAAGTGTTGATTTGTAGCCAAGACAGGCTTTGATGATGAAACCTCCACAGTGAAGCAGTAATTATTAGACTGTATTGCTCTCTGTGGTCTTCATATCCTCCTATAATTACTACATAACATACTGTATAGTGGACCCTCAGTTACCGCTGTAATATTCTTTAAGACACGCTGCCGCAGGGACTTAAGCTCTGAAATGGGCTTGTAAAGACTAGAGTTAATGATTAATGTTCTCTCTCTTCTCCTCTGTGCTTTTTCTCATTTTCGCTCCCTTCCTTGTCATTCCGCCTTCCAATTGTCCCCCTCTTTATGCTCTCTCCTCCTCGATTCTTTATCTTAATTCCTCACGACGATCTTCTTTTTGATCTCCCCTCTCCTCTCGTCTCTTCCTGACCTCCCCTCTGCATCCTCCTACTCGTGCCCATCCCCTCCTCCCTTAACGACTTCATTTTTCTCGGCCCTTCCTTTCTTCTTCCCTCCCCGTCTTTCCTCTTTCTGCTTCCTGCATCATCTCCGATTTTTTTTATTGTCGTCACCTCTGCCCTCGTTTCATCTCCTCTCTCCCCTCCGACCCCTCATCTCCGCAGGTCCAGAGCACATCTTGGATGCCACATCAACAGTATGTTATGCAACCTACGGTATGTTTATGAACCCGCCTCTCCTTTTGATTTTTTTTTTTGTGTGTGGAATGTCATCTTTTTTCCCAGTGGAGTCATTTTCTCCGTTTTCCGACACTTTTCGCCACATTCCTTCCTGCCTGTCATCTCTGTGTGTTGGCATGTCTCGGTGTTTTACTCCTTGCGTGATTCTTAGGCTGCTAATCTCAAAAAAAGCTAAGATTGTTCGCAGCGAGAGACATTTAAAAAGCTCAATAAGTAAGGTGGATGTTAAATTAGCTGCCACGGGATTTATTTCAACAAAACTGCAGTCATCCATCCTAGAAACCAAAGGTCTCATCTGTGCTGTAATATTTCCTTTTTTTCATTATTATCACAAATATCAGTGCAAATGATGGAGCATCGCAATAACCCCAGTAATACAAGGCACACAGTTTCCTATAACAGTATATGAGAGCCAAACTCAGGTCAAACAAGGGGGAAAAAAACACATTATTCCTGCATCGGAGTCCTACCCTGCTGAATCAGCTTGAGAATAACCTCCTTAAAGCAGCTCCAAGAGTTCAGCGGAGCAGAATGTGAAATCCATAATAAAAGGTTGCTCCCTGCTGGTTTGAAATAAAATTGCAGGTAAGAGGCAGACTAAACATAATGACCATGCTGATCAGTAACTACTGATCATATCTGTACTGTGATTCATGTGATACAAACGCAAAAAAGTATAAGACATGGACTCGACAAGATAGAGATTTGAGATATGACACACCACAATCAAATAAAAATCAGTGCTTTGTGTCTGCTGGAGACCTCAACATGTGACCTGAAAGATGTCTGACTGTCCAAACACAAACACAAACACACACACACACACGTTCATACACACCCACACATATATTTACACGTACACTCATGTAATATTGACTGTGAGTGTAGGCGTTCAGTCAAACACTGTAAATCTACTCTCACCTACAGATTCTCTGTCTTCTTCTCTCTCAGACTCTCTCACTCACAGACACACTCTTCAAGGTTTCCTTTGGCTGTGGGCCAGGGGCTGTATACAGACGTATGAACAGGAGGCTGAACTTTGAGCCTCCAGAGGTTTTCACTCTGAGTTCGGTATCAGCTGAGTCTCATCCAGTCTGTTGGACATACAGTGTCCTCCTGAACAGACAGTATAAACTCTGCGTGTCTCCTCCAGAACGTGGGTCAGTCTTGTCCTTAAAGGGGCACTATGTAACTTTTTTCGACCTATATCATTGAGCAGTAGGACCTATAGACAGGTGTTTGGCTCTTTTTCATCCTAACCCATCATAACTCAAACACTCCAACATAAAGGCATTAAAATGTAAACATAGGACTTTCACGTTCATCTACAAACTCATGTTCAGGAGGTTAAAGATCTGTAGACCCCTCACGTTACCACATTATCTGGGATAAACAACCGACCAGTCGAGGTCCCAGACCAGATTTCTTCTCCAATTGGAAAGTCAGATTTATTAATTAATTCACTTGGCCTTAAACTCCTGTAGCCTGGCCTCAGCTCGACAAACTGTTACGCCTTGTATCACATACCCTGTCTCTGTTTGTTTATACATCTGTAAAAAAAAAAAAAAAA
>CAEMYA010000161.1:1346014-1377717 GCA_903131615.1 Diplodus sargus
AAAAAAAAAGACTGAGTGGTTGAGTGATTTGAGAGGTTCCTCAGAGTTCCTCAGAGATGAAATCTACAAAACTATCTGTACAGGAAAAAAAGGTTGTATTTGTATGACGATGATTTTAAATTATGTGGTGCAGTGCAGCTGATGTTGGTCGGTAGGGAAAAAAATCTTCTTTAATGTGGGAAGGGTCAATCCACTGCTTCCTGGAAAATGCAGTTAAGTTTAATCATGGGATAAAAAGTTCAGTTTCTTCATCACATTTGTAATTTTGTTCTTGGTTTTTGATTGCAGTCTTTTTATCGTCACAAAGTTTTTTGCTTTGCCTGCTTTGCTTGTCTCACAGCAAAAAAAAAAAAAAAAGTTGAAAAAAAGGATCATTTCTGACTTTGAAGTAAAGCAGAAAAAAAATGCTAGGATTTTTAAATGTGCAAAAAGCAATAGTTTTAGTAAAACTGTTGACAGTTTCTTGAGTCTTTCTTAACTGTTGAACAAAAGCAGCCGACAGGTGGCATATTTTATACCAAAGATGAAGAAACTAGGTAGTGACGAGATCTTCCTTGTGTTGCTTTTTCTTTATATTTGTTTTTTCACCTCTGAAACTGAGATTTTTTTTCTTGCTTGTCATGCTGTTGGTGTGTGCGATGATTTTTACCAGTGACTGAGAAACATGCAGTAGGTCTTTAACACAGCTGCCTCAAACAGAAGAATGTTTGTCACGTGATCGAAAGTGGTGATGATTCGTAACATCAGTTGAGAGACCAGACCGACCTGTGGGGAAGTGGAGGAGGTAGGTATGTTATTGACAACAGGTTCTTATACTTTAGTGGTAAAGAGGCTGAAAATGCATAGAATCCTGTGGAATATTGGTGTGTGTACTTTTGAAAACCTGTGTATACACCAGACAACCATGTCTTCAGACTGCATTGACCATTCTCAAATCCTAAACGTAGACACTGAGAGGGTTTAAATATTTTCCAAACGAAGAAAAACAAAAAACTGTTTCACGCCACTGTCTTGCCAAACAAGCCATTTAAAATGTGAGCGAGACGATGACCTCTGTTGGAGGAACGGGCATTTTTCTGTTGAACAAAATCATTTCAGCTCATGTATATTCTGAAAACGAGAGATATTTTGTTTTTCCTTCTCTTTTTGTGTTGCCTTTTTTTTTTGTCTTTTGATGTGTGAGCTGCTAAATACTTTACATTATCAAGGATTGAGGTGATCTTGTGTTGGGTGGGCGTGGAAGAGGTACACCTCCAGAATGACGGAAATTGACCATTTTGAGTTCAGATGAAGACAGTTAGTTGTGTCATCCATGAGGTTGAAAGCATCCTAAAACATGGAAATACGAATCTGCATTATTTGTATAGAGTTAAATGGAACAAACTCCAACAGAGAAAATACTAAACGGACTTTTGCCTCGCTGATAGTTGCTCTGAGGTCACACCCTCAAAGCCCCACCTACCTGACCCTCCACCCATGAAAGGAAGCTGACGGAGGAACAGACGGACACATAGAACAAAGCACGGTTCAACCAAAATCAAGCAGATACAAACCTCTATGGTAACATAAATTATTGAGAGAAGAGAGAAAGTAGAGAAAGCGAGAAACAAAAAGTAATATTTATGAGATCATTTTTTTGTACAGGTGTGTAAAAGAAGATGCAACAGAAATAACTTTGATGATGCTATTTTTTTATTTGCTTGGTCACATTGCCTCCCATGTCTTTCAAAAATTGTGATTCTGAGAGTGTCTGTAGAACCAGTGGATATTGCTGTAGTTTCAAATGTCTCTTTTTTCTTTTTGTTTTCTTTTTAGACAAATCTTTCAATAAAAAAATTTAAAAAAAACATTTCAAACAGTCAACACTGATCTCGTGTGTTCTGCACTGGCGACACGGCACCACTAGAGGGCGATGTAGTACACAGTATGATAGAGGGATGAGCGGTTAATGGAGGAAGAGCTGTTGGATTCTTTACCTATGTTAAGGTGCAGCACAGAAGCCTCAATCTCATATAACAGCAACACAAGGTATTAGTAGATGATAATGAGATCATGTTTATACCGCTTCAAAGACACACACACACATTCACACACACGTTTTTATTCATGCTGTTTCAGGTCAGAGATGAGAGTATAATTAAGTGTTCTGTGATGCTTTTTTTTTTTTACTTTATTTTTAAATGCAACGTTTTATAGTTTTACAGAGACAAACAAAACATATAGGTCAAACAAACAATCCTGAACATTCAGGTCACCAGGGAAATAAAATATATTGTTCCAGAAAGAACAAAAAACATACAATAGTATTGCTCCATTTAATATAGGGTTACAGAGATCCATAAGTGAGAGATGAAGAGGGAGGGGGTTAGAGGAAGGCAGGCAAAAGCCAGCCGGTCAAGGAAGGGAGTCTCTCCAGGACAAGTCCATCGAAACATCAGTCAAAGCACCGATGATAAACAAAGTGAAAAAGAAAGGAACTGCCCCATTTTGTTTTCTCGTTTACATACCACCTCCCACCTTCGGCGGCTCCCTGTTAAGCCATTTCCTTGTTACCGATTTCTTGCTGGCTGTCAGTAATATCTTAAGAAGATACTTATCCTGGGAATTGAGATCAACTGGTAGAATCAGAATCAGATGAAATTACACAATAGGAAGTAATGCCTTTTCATGTCAGTTCCTTAAATCTCATATCAAGCTTTGCTGGTCTAAAATCCCTATCATGTTCAACCCGCCTTAATAACAGTGGTTTCCTCTTTAAGTGTGAATTACAAACCTCCTTGAACCAGATATTAAGGGGGATTTTTGAGTATTTGGTCTTGAGGGTTTTGTCACCCAGCAGTGGTTAAAGAGGGATATCAAGCTGGTTCAACTCTAGTTCCTTCCATTTTGCATCATAATCCTCTTTACACCAGTAGACTACATACTGCAGTTGTGCTGCTTTGTAGTAGACATGGGAGTGACATCCCTCCTTTATCTTTTGGCAGGGATAATGTTTTATCGCTTATCCTTGGTCTCTTGTTCTGCCATATGAACCTAGAAATGGTCCGATTCCATTCGTTGAACAGTTTAGTTGGTACTTCCACAGGCAGCGATTGAAAAAGGAAACAGGAACAGTTTAGGTAAAATAATCATCTTTATAGTTTCTATTCGACTGTACAAATCAAGTGTCAGAGGAGTCCATCTGTCCAAGTCGTTTTTAATTTTGTTTGTGATAATACCATAATTTATGTCATATATGTCTTCAAAAGTCTTGGGGATATTAACACCTAGATATTTCATCGTTCTAGTTTTCCATTTAAATGTAAAGGTTTTACGTATGTTTTTCTGAGGTATTTGAGAGAGAATTTGAGTTTTCTGAGAATTTGAGTTTTCTCTATGTTCAGTTTGTATCCTGAATAGAAACCATATTGGTCAAGGCAGGACATTAGCTTAGGGAGACGGGGTCAGACAAAGTCACCAGAATATCGCCCGCGTATAAACATGTTTTATATTCACTTCCCTTAAATGAAATTCCCATAATTTCCGGGTCTTCCCTGATTTTCTGAGCAAGTGGCTCTATAAATAGAGCAAACAGGATGGGGCTCAGTGGACAGCCCTGTCGGCGTCCCCGTTCCAAAGAAATGGTGCCTGAAAGACCACCACTTATTTTAATCCGGGCCACTGGTGAATTATATATGGATTTAAGGCATCTTATAACTGTATCATTAAAGCTAAAGCATTGTAGAACCAAATATAAAAATTCCCACCGCACGGAGTCAAAAGCTTTTTCTGCATCAAAGCTAATTGCTACGGACTTTGTGTTATTTCTGCTCATAGTATCTATCAAGTGTATTGCTTGCCTGACGTTGTCTTGTGTGCGTCTATTTTTAATTAATCCCGTCTGGTCCGTGTCAATCAGGTCAGGGTATTTTCTAGTCTACTAACTATGATTGAGGTGAATGTTTTATAGTCAGTGTTCAGAACAGAAATGGGTCTATATGAGCCGCACTCTATCTTATCTTTTCCTGGTTTCGGTATTACAGATATGATAGCTTGTTTCCAAGAGGGTGGAGTCTCGCCCCCCTTAAGCACATAATTAAAACATTTTAATAACAGTGGGGTCAAAGAGTCCCTAAAAGTTTTATACCATTCTGCGGGCAGTCCATCTACTCCAGTTGCTTTGTTTGTTTTCAGTTTAGAAATGGCCTTATACACCTCTGCTATTGTGTTCTGTGATGCTTTTATTTAAAAAAAAACAAAAAAACAAAAAACAAACAAACACACAACCCAAAACCTTTACCTTCGATTTAACCATTTATGGATATCTAATATTTATCCTACAATACTTCTTTAAGTTCTTTAAGTAAAGAATGTAAAGGACCACCACAGGTTTAATATATAAATACAATGTATTAGGTAAAAAAAGTTATAATAATGTTAAAATATTGACAGTTTGCAAAAGGGATATAAAACATTGACATTTGTAACATGTAGTCAGTTTCTATTGCAGACATTCAATACATTTTTCATTAGGGAGGTTTTCATTTAGTTTTGTGAAATGTGAATAGGTGTTATGTAGTTTTGCTATCAAACACTACAATAAAGCTGCAGTAGTGCCATCATTTAAAAGTAAAGTAGATCCATTTAGTGCAATTCCATGTTAACATACACGTTTAATACAAGGGGAAAAAACATTATTTAAGTACTTGGAGATAAATCTGAACTGTACCCTTGTCTCAGTGGACAACCCCCCCAGCTTTGAAGTAATGATGTTCAAATACACTCTCAATATCCCTGTGTGCTGAGTTATCGTCTATTGCTCTCCTAAACCAAAAAGGAGTTTTTCTACTGCAATTCTCTGATTTTATTTCTTCTGTTGTTCTTGGTTAAGATCACATTTTTACTGGTTAATGGTTTTAATATCCATGTCAACGACCAAAATAACTTGTGTGCATCTGAATTTTAAACTACATGTGAATCTTTTAATATGAGGCAGAATGTATCATCTCCGACACATGAACCGGGCCAAACTCCAGATTTAGCTTTTACTTTGGGTTTAGAAATGAGTTCGGACCATAAAATGGTTCACACTCAGCTGTAGACTTAGCTGCTGCTATCACTGCTAACTGTTGCATTGCCCAGTGCAGCAATGTAAATTACATGGTTAATTAGTTCAATGCTATTTGCTTAAAAACCTATGACCAAATAGCAACCATAAAAGCTAAGCCATGTCACAGCTTCAACCGAAGATCCTGGATACATGAATATTTGAAATCTGAAAAGGGAATGTAAAAGAGCTGAACGCAGGCTGAAAAACACAAAACTCAGTTCACAAAATACACGTGAGGGAATTATCTGTATTTAATTCACTGGTAAAGAACGATAGACCCTCTTAGTTACTAGTGTATCCCGCCCCAGCTGAGGTAAGCTCACACCCATAACCCTTAAGGATGTGGCTGACATTGTATCCAGTATTAATATCAGTAACTGCAAACTTGACAATCTTCCTTCCGCCCTATTCGAAGAGGCTTTTAGAGTGACCGCCTCCTGGTTTCTTAACATGGTAAATGCATCGCTTTTATATGGCTCTGTTCCAGACTATTTAGAACAGGCCTGTATCCAGCCTCCCCTAAAGAATCCTGGACCTAGTCCTAAGACTCCAACATAACTACTATCCTGTGTAAGTGTAAAGCTGCCTTTAAAAGCTGTCGAAAAAGTGGTTTCTAAGCAACTCTTAGAAATAATGTTAGGAAACAATATATTTGGCAAATTCCAATCTGGTTTATAGTACCGAAACAGCCAAACAGCCTTAGTTAGAGTGACAAATGTTTAATGAGCACAGACCTTTTCTGGTGTATTTATCCATGTTATTCGCCATTTTACTCCTTTTTCTGTGCTTTGTTTTAATATTTTGCCTAATGGTGATCAAGCACAGGACTTCGAGAAGTGTTTCTTTTACCGAGGATTCTCAGATATTCGTTCAACCTGAAAACCACAATAACCTGGACTTTTTGCACTGCTGCCTTGCTGCCATGAAGGACTGGTAAATGGTCTTGCATTTTTATAGCACTTTTCCAGTCTACCGACAGCTCAAAGTGCTTTACAACACGCCACATTCACCCATTCTATACTATCATTTTAAATAGAAATATTGCAATATTGAACCATCGGGTTTTTGTTATGTTATTAACATGCTGTAATGTCAAGTGCTACCTCTTTTTAAGTGTTTTTACTGTAAACTCGTCTCTCATTCGAAGCGAGCAGGATACACAGGTTTTCACTGTGAGTCTCTTTCTTTAGTTTTTAAAAACTATATGGATTGAAATGGCTAAGGCTGAAAAATGAAAATAAAAACATTTTAATTTGTAACGTCCACTGTAAGTATATTGGCACATGCTACTGTCACACTACTTACAGGATTACTGCAGCCCCGCAGGTTTACAGAGGCAGATCATTTCCCCTTATTTTCCTGAGAGTTTAACTCTCAGAAGCAGGAGCGAATGAGGAAGATGAAAACTATGACAACAGTCACAATGGTTAGTGCTGAAAATAAAAAGATAAGGCCGGCAAAGACAGGGTTCGTCATCGGGAGGATTTCTTTCACTTCAGATGGGATCATATTGGACATAGTCAGCATGTAGCCCAAACTCCAACCTATGCTGGTTGACTTTACTTACAGATAGGATGAGACAAGACAAGAGATGATGTAACTGGGAATTGGTATGCCATAGACAACATTTTGTCAATAACATATGCTTCCAGTTAGCTTATCGACACTTTGCATGTCTGGAGAGTTTATGGACATTAAACAGCCCTGTCATGGAAATTACAGCTCAAGGGCAAAAAAATAAGTCATAACACCCAAAGACCATCCCTGTCAAAAAATCCAGCCACCAGACTCCCAGACACCTCAAAGGCACTGACCAGCTCACCCAGAACACTGACTCCCTTGTTGGTCAGGACTTGTGATTGGGAGTTTCGCCAGCTGTAGAGGAACTTCTTGCAAAGTCTAAAGGCTTACCGCCATGCAATTTGGAAACTGTGGCTGTAATGTGCCACTTTTTAATAGCTGCTATCTTTCGTTATGACTCATGAGTGATAGACGGAGTGTTGCAGTTGAGGAATCCCCCTCTGTTGAGGGAGTTCCTTTGTGAGAGAGGCTTCATGTCCTCAGGGCTTCCTGGAGCAATACATTGCCTGCTTTTCACTCTGGCCTCAATGTTTTGAGCCACTTGATCAGTATATCAGCCATCCATCCATTATGGGTCCCAATGGTTGGCCTAATTTGTCTTAAGGTAAAATGCTGCTGAACATCTGAACACTAGGGACGAGCCCAACTATTTTCTGATGGTTTTATATATAATATTGATTCAAAAGAATCTAAAATATATAATGCATATATTATTTGTTGAGACTTTTTATGAACACAGAAAGAATAGAGTGGATTTTTATTTGCTTCATAGCTCTGTGTTGAAAAGCAGAAGACATTAGTTGGAGCAAGTAGTTTTTTGTTCAACCAACCTGTTTTGCAAAGTTGATGTTTTTAAAGGTGTCTTTGTCAAACTTGTATCCATCTGCCAGCAAACTGAACACATAGTGACCTAAATAGCAGTAACGCTTCAGATATTTGTCAGAGATCCATGTCTTTTCTTCTTTAAGCTGAAAGAAAAAAGAAACAGAGGTTAGAGTGCAGTCTGTGATTAGGAAGAGTATTGTATGTAGTATACAAATGCTTATGCTTATAACAAAATATCAATGTTATGGTCAAAATTCAGATGAAATATCCTATTTATAGACCCTAATATTGAGACCAAGACAAGACAGAGACAAAACAATGTGTGATCTAGACTGATAACTAACAGTTAAGTTGAGGTTGGAGATATTTACCAACATGACACCCCTCATCTCACCCCTCCTTCTCCATGGTGGCCACTGAAAACGCAGGAGGCCCTTTCTAATGCTGGTGTTTGCTTTGTCCTATCTGGGCAGCTTGAGAAACATGGCAGTGGAATAGCACCAGCTCTCTCTCTCTCTAGATATAAATGGCTCATTCTAACGCCATGATTCCACTGAGCATGTCTCCGTTACCCCACAAGTGCAACTGTCCTCCACATCGGGGGCGACATGATGGAGTTAATGAGGCACAGGTGGTCAGGTTGATAAGACATAGATGGTTTAATTGGATGGGCCTGGGTGGCAGATCAGCGAGATGGAGTGGCATGCTCCAGTTCCTGAACCTTAGTTATAATAACTTTTTTTGACTAACGAGACCATGCCATAGTTTAACGTGGGGTGGCTGTGGATGTAGCTGTTGTAGGCTTGGGAGGACCTGTTGCTGAGGACTTTGATAGTGTGGTCGCGAATTCCTTGTCTGGAGGCAATAGTGGCGGCACCTTTACAAATGGAGTGGCTAGAGTAAAGTTCGGGAGACATCCCTGGCTTGGATAAGACCTGACAGAGATGGTGGTGTAACCAGAAGCGTGTGGCGACTCCGCCTCATTCAGTGATGGGGAGTGGGTCTTGTGGGGAAGTGTGGCAAGTGACAAGCTCCGGTGTATATACGATAGGATAGGTTTGTAAGAGCTTAGGTATGAATTTAATCGAAAGAGGAAAAAGGGATGAGAGAGGCCGAACTGGTCGGTCTGGCTTTGTTCGAGGTTAAACCGAAGGGTGTCTTGGGAGTGGATGGAGATGTCTGAGAGAATTGTGTCTCGAGAGGGGTCCTGAGTAGATGTGGTAGAAGTGAATTCCGGTCATCGTAGGAAGCGGAAGAATGCCAGGAGGAACATTGATTCAAGGGTCGAGCAGATGAATGAAAGGATGCAACGGGTGAGGAGGTCTGTGGTTAAGGGTAAGCATTTCGGTAAGCTGAGTTTCTGCTTAACGTCGGCCCTTTATCAGCATGGTGACGTGGGGATGAGAAATGGAAGGGGCTGGAGCTCCGGAGAGCAGTTTGGCGCAGAAGTTGATGCTGCTGAGATACACTTGGATGATGGATGTTCTGATTTTAAGAACCGTATGGGTGTATGTGATGAAGCTGGTTACTGTTATGATGTCGAAGGAAGGGAAAGGGAGGTTGCGAAGGGTATGGAGTGACTTGACACTACACCATCCGCTATAGTACGATGAAAGGGTTTTAGGTGACAGCTGTTCAGCATGGTTTGCTGAGATGAAGCGACAAGGTGGGGGAGCTGGCGGTTTAGATGTAGATGGTGGCTGAAAATATTGGAAGATTGGTGTTGGGTCTACATTTTGCTCTACATTTTTGCTTCTATATTCTTTTTCTTCTCTTCTCACCCCCTTGTTCCACCTCTTCTCCTCCTCTTATAACTATAGCTGCATAGCAACTACAAGAACTTACAATTTTCCAGTGTGAGTTGCAAAATTGCCTGGCTGAGGCGTTGAATCGATCAAAATCTGAATTGAAGTCATCAAGATCTTCTGTGCCCTTTTTCAGCAGCGCCCTAGCAGTGAAGACGAATCCTGCATATGCCTGGAATGAACAGTAGAAACGTATATCATATTAGAAACATGCTGTATATTTAATGAACAGAAACATATTCATGCATGCATTTTATTTGGACTGCATGTTACCATAAAATCTCCAGTGACAGGTGGCTGCTCGACGCCGTTGAAGGAACACTGAGATGAGGAGCAAGTCTCGAAATCAAATATGGACTTGACCATTCTTAAACAGCTGTCTGAGTCAGCGACTCCAACCATGAAGTATTCCTGATCTGGGTTGTAGCCTCTCGGTTTCTTTGTGCATTCTGTGTCGTAAACGGTCGAGGCTTTTATGGTTGTGTTATAACCTTCAGGGAAGCAGGGGTTAATAATGTAGGCTGGGTTTGATGATTCCTGGAACATTGCAAGTTGGAATAAAATGTCAAATGAAGGATGGGACAGGAAAACACAGGGGGGGTGAGATGAGAGGGGAGAGTTTGGACAGTCCCACTGACAGACACCATCTTTACATATAAACCATGACTTATGTATTTGAACTAAATATAGATCCTGATGTTAATGCGGACATTAGTTAACATTCTATACTAAGACCCAGCCAAAAAATGTTTACCCATAACAGTCTCACAGCATAACATGACATGCCATGCTTCTCCAGCAACAGTTACAATTAATTTTGCTATGAACTGCCAGAAATGATGCATTTCTCACAGACTAACTTAACAGCATTCCCAATCCGATCAATATTTTTAATGACATTAGGCATTCCTGACTTGTCTCCATTTGCCTTTTAGCAATTCCGGGACAGCTGTGTTCACAGATCAATTCTTAACTTGGCATTAATGGATGTTTAACCTGCACATTTATGTAGGAAAAGCACATAATCCCACTGCTGTTTGACTGACACATAGGCACTTAAACATGAACAAAAAATCAAACAAACGTATACTGTTAAAGGAGGCAAACTCAAAAATAATTACCACTCATATCGTACCTGAGAGATTTGAACTTCAGTGATATACACAATTTCTCCCATGCACACTCATGTAGTCCTTGTGTGAAATCTCACAATTTAAATTTTCAAACATTTTCACATATGACTTCAAAGCACTGCAATTAAATAATGTCAAACTTTAAATATTGTTCACAAACAAAGGAAAATTTGGACATAAGAAGTTTACATATGTGACATGATTAGTGATGGATGGAAAAGGTGCTTACCTGGATTATTTTGTCCAGAATCCTCTTCTCTGCCTCATTGTTGCCATAGCAGAGGAAACTGTGTGTGTACACATTGTAAGGATAACCGTACAGTTTGATAGGCATGTAGTCAGGGCCTGTGAGATTATCCGTGATTGCAAACGCAATCTGTGTTGATGCGCCACCGAGGTCCATGGATCCAACAGTTTTTGTCCCATCTGGGCGTATATAGGCGTTCCACATGTTTTTCTGCCATTATAATGGGAAAGGTTAGTTTACCATGTGATAGCCCTGTTCCTGTAGCAGCATATTTAAAGCCATGCTTTGTAGGTTATTCTAACATTTTAATTTGCTTTATTTGTAGAAAATGTAATGTAAATGTCTTAACAATGTTAATCCCACAATACTGGCTCGCTTAACATACATTGCTAAAACTATTAGCGAGCTAGTGGCACAAGAATAGCAAATGTTTATCTTTTTGGCTTCAGTGCGCTACTGAGCAGCTTTCTTTGTATGGTGTAATGTAAGGTTCCTGGTCTAACCCCTCAACACCTGGGGGTGGCGGCCCCAGTTGAAAAGGAACCTATGGTTAAGATGACGCAGCTGCAGTTTGAAGCAAGAGCCAGTCAGGAAGGGCACAGTCATGTGTTTTGGCTGAGAGGCACTAAAAGGAGCCCTGATGGGAGGATGGGGGAAATTTTTCAGATAGATACTAAATGATAAAAAAAACAGATTGCTTCTGCTGGTTTCTACAATCTTACCAACCCCAACTCTAAATGACAAGTACACACTGATCTATATAGATAGTGTCTTACCTCAATTAAGTTTCCCATGAGGTAGTTGACAGTGACCCACCCATACAGCCCTTCCTCTTGACCACTGATGATGGAAGCGCTTTTGAAGTTAACCGGCAAAGAACTCAGGTATTTTCGGAGACTTGCCATGACATCGTTGGACCTCTTCTCATCCTGCTCACTTATACCAAAACAGAAAACAGCAGTAGTGTGTTGCTGTTCTTTTTAAAAGTTAGATAAGCAGATTGATACCACTCTCGTGTCTGTACACCACAAATTAAGCTATAGAGTTAGCTAGGAGACAATTAGCTTGACATAAAGACTTAATCCAAGAGGAAACAGTAAGCCTGGCTCTGGTCAAAGGTATCAAAAATCCTGGCCTACCAGCAACTTTGAAACTAATGATTTTACACATTCAATTTGTTTGAGCTGTACAAAAGTATTATATTGTATTGTATTGAATATTGTAAATATGTGGTTACCTTCAGAATGTAGCATTACCTATGAACAATATCAGGCCACTTGTTACCCCTAGCTCCCAGTCTAGATATAGTTTCACGAATATGAGAGTGGTTATCAATCTTCAGATCGACCTCTTGGCAATAAAGTAAATAATTTGGCTGAAACATCAAACAAATCAAACCAAAGTTATTGAAATGTGCTCTGTGCTGGACCTTTTATCAACTTTCTACATTGAAGTGTCCGGTTGAACCACTGTAAGTACTGACCACAAAACCTGAGAGCAGATTGAAGGATCAAATGATCTCTTTCGACCAATAGCATGAAATGACTTTTAAAGTTAGTGTCTAGCTGCTTTTCCACCTCAAATACTTCACCCAGAGACTAGAACCTATCAAGGAACTGATTTTCCTCCTCAGGAACCAGGATCTTCACGACTTCCAGGAACATTGTCCCCCCAAAAAAAGTTTGCTTGTGGATAGCACTCCAAAAGTCAAAATGTATTCATGTGTAATGCTGGAAGACCTTTGGTAGGCTTGGCAGCATGAAACATTTCTGATCTCTGGTCAAATACTCATTGCATTGAGGTATCTGGAGGACAACACATTCTGATTTACTTAGCTTGGATTCAATCATGACTCATTGATTTTCATTGTGTGAGTGAAGGTCCTGGAGGAAGCTCCCAACTGTAAGGAGTTAATAATATAATTGTTCAATTAGGTTTTAATCTTTATACCATCGCACAGCGATATGTACATTTTAAAAAATATTTGAAAATAGGACCTGTAAAAGGTTTGGAGTTCAATGGCCGATTGGCATATGGTCATTCAATTAGAAGATAAATGGTAATTGGAAAATTGTAAATTGAAAAGGAGTTTTCCTCACCTGGATTGGCCTTAAGGCGTGGATTCTCCGTAGTTGATAAGTAAGGTTTCCTATTTCTTTTTGATATTCCTTAGAAGGGGTAGATTTTTGGAATAGGATGCAACAGCTGATTTGTGGGATTCCCTTGCAACTACACATGAGAAGCCATAAGCAAAGATTCAATAGTAAGAGATACTTTTCAGAGTTTACTAGAGAGTAGTGTACCAGAAAGGAGTCCTGCAAGAGGCTAAGGGTAGCCGAATTCGACCTAATTAGGATAAATAATTAGTTATCTAGTCATAAAGTAACTTAAAATAAGGTGCTATAGGACTTAATAAGAAATGTATTAATTAGCTTTCCCCAAATTTCAGTTCAAAATAGGACTCTGAACTTAGTAATAGGAGTGGATGAGGAGCCCTTTTGTTGAAAACAGACAAACACAGCGACAGGAATTTGAGGAGGCAAATCATAATGAATGTGTTTTTGTACCTTTTTTCAAGACCTAGCAGGTCTCGAAGGGGGGAATATGAGGTATCTGGAGGACAACACATTCTGATTTACTTAGCTTGGATTCAATCATGACTCATTGATTTTCATTGTGTGAGTTAAGGTCCTGGAGGAAGCTCCCAACTGTAAGGAGTCAAAGGTTAACAGACAATAAAGTGCTTAGCTAAGATTGATCTGCATGACAAAGAGTGGAAGATGCCTAACACAGGTCAAACTCCTCTTTTAGTCCATTGGATAAATTTGGCAAGAGGACCAATCAGAGGAATTGGGTGTACTGGAGAAGGGCCTCTAAAAAGACCCTCACAGCTGGAACAGGGGGTGGCATTTTTTAGGGGCTCCTGAGAGCAGAGGTTGTCAGGAGTTTTGATAGAGGAGAGGGCAAAGCATTTTAGCATAGCTTTTCCCATAGATTGGATAATATCAGAAAGCGGCCGCTTCAGATCCGGACTCAAGGCTCTAGATTCTGTTTCAATAAAGATTTCTCTATCAGCCACAAAGCCTTGCCTCCGCAGAATTCTTTTATCATCGAACTACGCACCAACGCCTCTGAAGACGAGAACCCAGATACTACAGCATATTTTAAAATGTGCAGCTACAAACCATTTTTGGGGACTTCTAGTTTCACTGCTCCTCTGTCTGACTTACATTTTGCCAAAGCCTGCTGTCTAAACATGTTTTTACTGCTGCCACTTCTTCAGGACTCTGGGGAAAACCATCTGGTACATGAATGATGCTAGATTGCTCTGATCCTTCCTATCTGTTCTCCACTTTAAGCCATTGTGAGAGAATTGCTTGAAGCTAACATTTGGTTGACACTTTCTTACTGTAGCAGTCTCATTCCAGCAGTAGCTCCCAGATAGAGAGGTGTGGCATTCTGTTTTGCAGCAGGAATGGCATTAATGATGTCGTCCATGCAGGCTTGGAACGCTTTCCACGATGCTGCATCTTTCTGTGGGTCAACTTTCATCTCTGAGATACCGTCACCTGTGGGCACAAGGCCAAGATAAAATCATATTAGCAAGTACTAAACACATGAAGTAAAATGCCTTAGTTAATGCTTTTCTAACAACTCAGTCGAACGAAGGTTGTTGGATGACTCAAATCTTTATCTTCATCACATCCCATACTTCAGTTTTTTTACTCCTAAATGTCTCAATCTCGAGAAAATGTGAAACTTTAATGTAAGTCTGCATAGTGCTGCTGTTGTTTTAGAGACACTGACTCACCAGCCACTCTACAGTTCTTTATCTCAGTTACCACTCCTGTGTCATTCTGCTTCTCCCCTGGCCACTCGTACAGGTACACGGTGGAACGAGACGAACCCGAGTCTATCACAATGCCATACTGAAGAGGAGAAGAAGTAACAAAAACATGTTTCAGGGTCACATTTTCCATCTGAATTTAACCACAGAGAGGCTGCTGCAACCCCCACCGCCCTACCAGCACACCATAACAAAATCACACATGGGCATTCAGGACCCTCCTTCAGCAAGCTGCCTGATGAGAGAAAAACCTCCTCCCTTGACCCTTACATCTGGAAAACGTCCAGCATCACATTCACAACTGAGTGTGTGTCGGAGCTGAAACGTGTTTGTGTACACATCTCTGTCTCTCTTTCTCTGTATCGATGTGTTCTGGGGAATGTTTTGTACCACAACTTTGTTAAAGTGAAGAAGATCTACAGTCGCATAGCATTCCCTCTAAGTTCACATACGTGTATGTGTTCACCTCTAAGCTGTACTCCTTGGACCTCCAGGTGTCCTGGATGACAGCAACAGCAATAAGGGCAGCAATACTGGTCAAGAGGAGTAGCAACACCCCTGCTATGCGACACTTGTAGCCCATTTGCCGTCCAGCCGTTTCCTGTTGGCAAAAAATGCGAGATAAAAGCCTTTTGGCTCTCAGCTTCATGACATGTGGAGAGGTCTGAAAACAGATGATAAGCAATAATAGTAAATTTTATTTACTAAGGGCATCCTGATTGGCTAAATTGTTTTCTTTTCAATACTTGCCTTTAATCATGAACAGTAATTGAGGTGTGATTTAGGAGAGGTTTGGGAGGCACCAGTTCCCAGCAGGATCAAGTGTTGACAGTTTTTAAGGGCTTGCCGGTCAGCAAGACACAAACAGCCTCTAAGAACAGTGCAGTTTAATAGGCAGCAAGTACATTTTGCTGATGTCTCATGAAAGCCTCACATATTTAGTTTTCAAAATCTCAAAGGTGTCGTTTCGGCGTGTGTAGCTGCACTGAAATACGATAATGATAACGCTTATGGTGAATTATGTTTCCACCCTATTCTAAACAGTGATTGGCAGAAGTTGTTGTGGTTTGAGTGTAAAGCTGTATTAGAACAACATCGAGTTGCTGCCAAATTCCACAAACCTAATGGACGAGGAAAACTGAAATTAAAAAATAATTCTGTTTGTTGAGTGTTTCCCTCTTCCTAATGGCTGTGAAGAAGTAGCCAGACATTTAGTTAATATCTAGAACAAATATGTTTGTCAGGCTGCAGGCAATGAAACCACTTCTTAAAACTTTTTCAGTCAAATGTTCAAGTTGGTCCTAAACACGGCGTGCCAGAAACTGCTCTGTTTGACTCTCAAATATATAGTCAGTGATATATACTCATGTGTGCTTTGATGAAACACTTCCCATATGCAAGGCTGTTGTTTTTATCCCTGAATAACACATTCATCTCTTGTGAGGTCATAGACGTGCAATATGGTTGTCATTACAGGTCACACACACACGCGCACACACACACACACACACACACACACACACACACACACACACGGTAACAGCATTGCCATGTTATGTAATAGCAAGGACTGAAAAAACCTATAAGAAGAGTAAGAGGAGGAAAACAGCATAATTGTCTTTGAAAGGTCATGAAGTAATTAATGAATATGAACGATGACAGAGCAATGGGAATTATTCAGCTATCCCTCATTAAAAATAGATGAAACTGCTTCAATGATTGAGACATTAAAATCACAACCATGTACCTGTTTCAGCCTTGTTATGGGTGTTATTACCAGACTGTTAAACAGCTGGCAAAGCAGCAAAACAATTCTCTGTATCCCTCCCTATCTATCACCTTTTTGCTTATATTAAAGTTTCTCTGAATTTCTCTGAAAGTCATACAAATTCAAAAGTAAACATTTCGCCCCCGCCATCATCAGCAGACTGTAACAACACTGTACAGACAATGTTGCACTACTCGGACGTGTGTTTGCTGCCACTTCATTGTTGCGTGTGTTATTCCAGGTAATCAGACCATTTTTCAAGTCGGTTGAAGTCTCTTTGTTGCCAAGTTTCTGCTGGAATTATATGGGAAACAATATAAATCAGAAGTTGTCTACATCTGCGTTTTATGCTCAACAGTTGCTTTCAGTTAGACTAAGTGTATTTAACCTGAACATTTAAAGATGTGCTACCATCCTGCCAACATAGGAAAGATGTTATGTTATTTTGCCACAGTTCATGAGTTAGTGTATGTCTAAACAAAAACACCAATAAGCATGAGAATGTAACTGGTGTGCTGCACAGAGTGTGTAGCCACATTTTTTTTGGGCCGACTGCTCGGTTGAGCCTGGTCTTAAGTTTAAACCAAGTGATGTGTCCGCTAGTGGAACCTGCATTGTAAGCTTCAGCACTGACAACATCCACAGAATCCCTTTGCAGGCAGCTCTGTGGACCTGCATGGGAATAAAATAGCTTATATGTATTTACACGTGTTGTGGCCTCTGCCTGTAGGGATTGGTCCTCCGGAAGGTGAGGAGTACAGACAATGTAGTTGAGCGCCAACACGTGCATTTATCATATCAGACTGAATCACACACACACACAACTATTAAATCGGCTCACACAATGCAATAAACGTAGCTGCATGTATCAATTAGCCCTTGGCGATTAAATGTTATATAAGAATTAAATGCATGCCTTGTTGATTAATGTTGGTTAATACATGCATGTGAGAGTGAAGGTGTGTTTTTGTTTCTCACCTTGAAGAGCTGGCCTGTAGATCCTAGTTTGGAGTGGGAGTGATGTGGCTCTGAAGAAGGGATTAAGAAAAGCAGCAGGAAACAGGCGAGCGGGAGATAGGTAGCGTGATCTGGTTGGGAGAGATCTTAAGAGTGATCAGAAGAGGAGTGGTGTAGATAAAAGGCAGTGTAAGAAGCTCTGTGCCAGCAATGGGGGATGTGTTGATACCTGTAAAATCCAGCTCAAGTTCGCTCAAGTTTTCACAGTAAAGGCTATGACTCATCAATCTCTCTTATAAACTAGAACAAATTGAGAAACATGTTTTTTAGGAGTGATGAGAAAGAGCGCCAGGCTTGTTAGAGGCTGGACTTTTTATATCTTCCTGAGCACAGGGCCCAGGTGCCTCAGGTCTGGCTGTTTTTGTAATCGGCTTCCTCTGGTATCCTCAGAGAGAGAGAGAGACACAGGTAGAGGGTGTCAATAACCAGCCAGTTTTAGGTGGATAAAATTCACTTTGCATTTGAACTCCATTCACTGCAGTACAAAGCTGAGCGTCTGGGCTGGGGCGTCTCTCTGCTTCTCCAAACTGAGCACTGATCGGCAATTGCGGTAGGGAACAGACCGACTATAGATATTAACTTTATATGACCCCTTCAAAAAACCCGAACTATCCCTTTAAAGGTCCCATATTATACTGTTTTTCATCAATTTCACATAGCTGTCAGAGGTCCAACAACTCTGTATTTGAAATGCACTGCCCCAAACCCATCCATGGTCCTGAATTTCAGCTGTCGCTCAAGTAAGCTCTGCTGATAGCAGGCTGTTTTTGTGCCTGCACCTTTAAATGCTAATGAGCTGCATCTGTCAATGACTGCCTTGCCTGCTACACGCCTCTCTCAGGGAGATGATGCCTGTTGCGCTAGCGGTAGCATGCTAATGTTTTACAGTGGATGTATCCCTATGGCTTGCCGAGATGGTTCAACTGAAGCAGTTTGACCCAGAATCGGACCCAGAAGGAGAGGATCCTGAAGAAATACAGACTCTGCGGCTGCAGCAGGACATTTCAGAATGGTTAGTGTGTCTGAATAATGTTAGTTTGTTCTATGTCTTGTTAAAGTTACTACCATGTAGCTAACGGCTAACAGCTAGCGAAAGCTGTGTTTGTCTCCAACACAGTCTCCAAACTCTTGGACACTGTTCGCATCATCTCTGTCTCCAGTCTGCATGTTTCCAGACTTTTTACTGTGACAACCAAGCTCGCTCATAATATTGTTAACTTTAAACTCACTTCAAACGCCATTGCATAGTGGACCGAAGCGGAGCTAACGAGTTAGCCAATTTCCAGCTGACTTCACCATACTCGTATGCAACTGTAAATATTATCAAACCCTGGCGACACTTACATGTGGCTCGAGTGCAGTTGCTGGGTCCAGTATGGGTGGGACTTATCCTTTTACGAGGGTCAGTGTCGAAGCAAAGCCAGCTTTGTACTGACCCTCGTTACTGAAGCAGTCCGATGTGAAGTGGTTAGCACACACATACAAGCTAACATGAACCGCAGCGGGCACGTTGTTATTAAATATGAAATGCAACCACTGTCTCTTCTGTTGTTCTGTAGCTGGGACAGAATATAGGCACTGATGTTGATTTTCACAACCAACAACAGAGTAATTTGCATGTTTAACTCTGAGCGACGACATTGCGAAACACTGCTATCTTACCGCTGGACACACTGAACTTCACCTTGAGGATGAACACCCCCCTCTGAGATATCTCCTATCACCGCGCAGAGGAGTCCGGCCTATGTAAATAACTCCTTTTGTTACGTAATGAAAAGAGCTGAATCTGAACAGCTTGTAGCATTGCAGTTTCGCCAGTGGGTGGGCTACAGAGACCATGCAGGAATCACTCGTTTTCCTCATTCTGGGAGTTGGCAGGCTCAGGGAGGACCAGTTTATATATGTAGAGAGAAAAGATTTTTCATAATATGGGACCTTTAACGACTTTGAAACTCAGAGCTCATACCTTAAAGGGATAGTGGGGTCATATAAGGTACATATGCTGTATTCCGCCGCTCACATATCAGCTGTTGCCCAGTTACGCTAGTGCGTAGGGATACGGGGGTTCTGCTGTTGAGAAAATGTAGTGCCAAAAGAAAGCACGGTCTGACGACGATGTGAATTTTACCTATACAACGTACACTTGAACTGATATAGATTTTTTAAGGTGAGCCTTGTTTGAGGTGGTTTATTTAACTTTTTCTCTGGACCCCGTTCACTGCAGTACAAAGCTTAGCGTCTGGCTGGAGCGGATCTCTACTCCTCCAAACTGAGGCTGCGCTGATATCGACTACAGATATGTACTTTATATGACCCCACTTCAAAAAACCTGAACTATCCCTTTATTGACTCTGTAAGGACACTCCCACACAGAGTATAAAAGCCTGCAACTTCCCTCCAGCTAGTTAGAACTGAAGAGGCCTCTTGGATGAGAGGTGAAAGTTCTTCAAGAAACTGAAACACGTCCAGTTGCCTACGATACAGCACTTAAAATTACCATGACATGGATGACTGAGAACATTCATCAACTCATTGCCTCCCATGTCTTTCAAAATTGGGATTCTGAGAGTGTAGAACCAGTGGATATTGCTGTAGTTTCAAACGTCTCTTTTTATTTTTATTTTATTTTTATACACTCAATTCTAATCTTGTGTGTTCTGCACCGGCAACATGGCACCACTAGAGGGCGATGTAGTACACAGTATGAGAGGGGATGAAAGGTTAGTGGAGGGAGAGCTGTGTGTGTTGGAATCTTTCACTTGCTGCCACAAATGAAACAGAGAAATTGAACTCGATCATCACCTCTGCTAATTGATAGATTGTTTGGAGAGAGAGCCAACAGAGATTTAAGTGTTTATTAACATGCTGAGCTTGAGTTATCATCAGTAATGTATGTTAAGGTGCAGCACAGACGCCTCAATCTCATATAACAGCAACACAAGGTTGTAGTAGATACATTTATTATACACTGAGCATAGACAGCTGTTACCAAAACACGACCAATACAGTCAGAGCATTACACGCGAACCATGCATAATTCTCTCCAGTGCAAAGACAACAGTGTTAAGGAAAATGAGCATCATGTTTATACCGCCTCAGAGATGCACACATACACATTCACACACACATTTTTATTCATGCTGTGCCCTGTCAGAAATGAGTGTATAATTAAATGTTCTGTGATGCTTTTATCTTGAAAAAAAAAACACAACAAAGACAGTACAATAAAAGGAAAAAATCTCATTTTGAATGTTTTGAATGTACATAAGTGTTTCATATACAGTTATTGTCAGTTTGATCCTTTTCTCACTGCCAGACTAGATTTTTTTTTTTTTTAATAAAAACTGTAAAATAACTTGTTGTGGTCAAAGCTTTAAATCTGTAAGCTAGTCTATGCTAACTGAAATGAATTTCTCATCAAAAGCGACACATTGACACTTGAATCTTTCATAATAAACAAACACTAATTATAGATTGCATTGACAAGTAGAAATGTGTGGATTATTGGTGTTGACAGGACTTATCCCCAACACTATATGTGACGGTGTCCTTTTCTCAGATTTCACCCTTGACTTACCTCAAACCTTCAACTACGATTTAACCAGTTATGTGAAATCCTAAAATACTTTGTACTTTAATGTTTTATACATAAATACAATCTATTTAAAGCTTAAAAAATCTTGAACTGTTGAAACAATAAATAATTTCCAGTGATAAGATGGCTACTGTCTGAAAATCATCAATCTTGCATTTAAATCTACTAACGGTTTACGAAAGGGGTATCAAAAATGACCTTCGTAACATGTAGTCATAATGAATAAATGGCACATTGCACATTCAATACATTATTCATGAGGGAGGTTTTCATTTAATTAGTTAAATGTGGATTGTTGTTGTGTAGTTTTGCTATCAACACTACAATAGTGCTACGGCGAAGTGCCATCAGTTAAAAGTAAAGCAGATCCATTCAGTGCAATCCCGTATAAACAGGCACATTTAATACAAGGGGGAAAAAACGTAATCAGTGATTGAAGAGATCAAACTTTTGTCAGATGGTCCATGTGTGTATGTGTCATGTGAGCGATAATGCACATATAGAATCCCAATCCCATACCGCAATGTTTCATTTTCACCTGTAAAACAACACTATTTCAATTAAGTGGAGCATGAAAAACTGAATATGAAAAGATCTGATTCAAATCTTTGAGTTTCCCTGAGATACAAAATGAAAGGTAAATGTTTTCTGAAGTGTCTTTACTGTTTCAAGAAAACTCATCTCTCATGTGAGGCGAGCAGGATACACGGTTTTCATTCTGAGGCTCTTTCTTCAGTTTTTAAAAACTGTATTGAACTGGCTCAGGCTGAAAAAAAAAAACATTTTCATTTGTAACGTCCACTGTAAGTATCTTGGCACACATGCTACTGTCACACTACTTACAGGATTACTGCAGCCCCATAGCTTTACAGAGGCAGATCATTTCCCCTTATTTTCCTGAGAGTTTAACTCTCAGAAGCAGGAGCGAACGAGGAAGATGAAAACTATGACAACAGTCACAATGGTTAGTGCTGAAAATAAAAAGATAAGGCCGGCAAAGACAGGGTTCGTCATGGGGAAGATTTCTTTCACTTCAGATGGGATCATATTGGACATAGTCAGCATGTAGCCCAAACTCCAACCTATGCTGGTTGACTTTACCTGCACATAAGAGAAGACAAGACAAGGCTGTGAATTGGTATGCTGTACACAGTATTTTGTCATAGCACATGCTTCCAGTCAGCTAATCATCACTTTGCACATCCAGAGAAGCTCCATGATTACTATACATCTCGAGGGCAAAAAGTTAGTCATAAAAACTAAAGACCATCCCTGTAAAATATACTAAAAAAGTGTCCTGTTTTGTCTCTAAAAGGACCAACCAAAGTGCCACCAGACTCACAGACACCTCAAAGCACTGACCAGCTCACCCAGGACACTGACTCCCTTGTTGGTCGGGACTGGAAATTGGGAGTTTAGCCAGCTTGGAATTTCTTGCGAAGTCTAAAGGCTAACCGCCATGTAATTTGGAAACTGTGTCTGTAATGTGCCACTTTTTAATAGCTGCTATCTTTCTTTATGACTCATGAGCGATAGACAGTGTCGCACACGAGGAATCCCCCTCTGTTGACGGAGTTCCTTTGTAAGAGAGGCTCCATGTCCTCAGGGCTTCCCGGAGTAATACATTGCCTGCCTTTCAGTCTGGCCTCAATTTTTTGAGCGCAGATGATCGGTATGTCAGCCATCCATTCGTTATGGGACCCAATGGGTGGCCTAATTCACGTTTGACTTATTTTAAAAATGCTGCTGAACATCTGAACACTAGGGACTAGTCCAGCTATTTTCTGATGGTTTTATATATAATAATGATTCAAAAGAATCTTAAATATATAATGCATATATTATTTTTTGAGAGTTTTTATGAACACAGAAAGAATAAGGTGGGTATTTATTGGCATCATAGCTCTGTTTTCAAAAGTAGAAGACAGTAGTGGGAGCAAGTAGTTTTTTGTTCAACCAACCTGTTTTGCGAAGTTGATGTTTTCAAAGGTATCTTTGTCAAACTTGTATCCATCTGCCAGCAAACTGAACATGTAATGACCTGAGTAACAGTAAGTCTTAAGATATCTGGCAGAGATCCATGTCTTTTCTCTCCTCAGCTGAAAGAAAGAGAGACAGCGGTCAGACTGCAGCCTGTGATTGGGAAGGGTAATGATACAAATGCATGAACCTGAATGCTTAACAACAAAATATCAATGTTAAGGTCAAAATTCAGATGAAAACAAAAGAGGCCCTTTCTAATGCTGGTGTTTGCTTTGTCCAATCTGGGCAGCTTTAGAAGCATGGCAGTGGAAGAGGACCAGCTCTCTCACTTGATATAAACGGCTTATTCTAACCCCTTGAATCCAGCATGCATGGCTCTGTAAACCCTGCGAGTGCAACTTTGAGTTGTTTGGTCCTCCACACAGCTTCACACCACAACGAAAACCTTTAAGAAGCGTAGCGTCATCCCTGCCTTATATTGTTGATTTCATTATTAGGGCCCCAGCAGGTCTCGACCTGCGAGGTCCCTATTGTTCTTCGAATGACGACTTTTGCACGAAACTTTGCACACAGCATCTGTGGACTCTCCTGACAAAAACTTATTTCAAGAATTTCTATATTCCAAATAATACTCAATTTCTTAAATAACAACTTCCTGTGCATTTTGCTCAAAACACAAAGTGCTGCATATCTCCACATTGGTCAGTCTAAATGACATGAAACTCAGGTGACTACTACTTCCCCTAAGGCTCTGTGAAAAAATTATGAACTTAATTTTTCGAACTCCTTCCAGGCCATTTGACCAATTTGCAACAAACTTTGCAAGTAGCATCTGTGGACAAAACGTATCAAAAGCTTTCACCTACGTCACACCTGGTGGCGTGGTCCATTTTGATGCTTCGCCATAAAACCATCAAGTCATCATAACTTCCACATACAATTTGCCATCTACTCCAAATTGCTCAAACATGTAGAGGGTCTTGCCCTGAACACATCTACGTGGCACACCCCGACGGCAGCATGTCCCGACGCGCATGGACTGCGAGGGCCCGTTCATTGCTGCTTGCAGCTTTCATTTTTGCCTTGATTTTTGCTTGTGTTTATTGTTCATACACATGACATGTGATCTATGCCGTCCCTGTGTTTGACCGGCCGCCTGCCTTTATCTGCTCTGTGCAGCTTGACACGGCCTCTTTCAGCTTCTGTCAAAAACAAAAATAGACACGGCAACTGACGTGCTCGGTGGAATCTGGAAGTAAGGCAATGAAAACTACTGAACTAATGAAAACATTATATGATACTAATAATATCAATATCATGTTTCATTTCTGCACTTAAACTTCCAATTATCCCACACATTGGACATTTAAGATGAGATCAGATAAAACATCTATCCAGAAATAAATTTAGATATGATGCATCAATTTTGGAGTTTGATACACAGGAGAAATATCTCAGAGAAGAAATGTTATGACAAGTTCTTGGCACACCACAGTCAGTGATCCTCAAGCTGCTCAAGATTTTCCCTTCCTATATTCTCTTTCTTCTCTTCTCACCCCCTTGTTCCACCTTTTCCCCCCCTCTTATTATTATAGCTGTATAGCAACTACAAGAACTTACATCTTCCCATTGTGAGTTGCAAAATTGCCTGACTGAGGCGTTGAATCGATCAAAATCTGAATTGAAGTCATCAAGATCTTCTGTGCCGTTCTTCAGCAGCGCCCTAGCAGTGAAGAAGAATCCTGCATATGCCTGAAAGGAACAGTAGAAATATATATTATATCAGAAACATGCTGGTATATTTAATGAACAAAAACATATTCATGCATGTATTTTATTTGGACTGCATGTTACCATAAAATCTCCAGTGACAGGTGGCTGCTCGACGCCGTTGAAGGAACACTGAGATGAGGAGCAAGTCTCGAAATCAAATATGGACTTGACCATGTTTAAACAGCTGTCTGAGTCAGCGACTCCAACCATGAAGTATTCCTGATCTGGGTTGTAGCCTTTCGGTTTCTTTGTGCATTCTGTGTCGTAAACGGTCGAGGCCTTTATTGTTGTGTTATACCCCTCAGGGAAGCAGGGGTTAATAATGTAGGCTGGGTTTGATGATTCCTGGAACATTACAAGGAGGAAGAAAATGAATCGAATGAAGGATGGGACAGGAAAACACAGGGGGGGGTGAGATGAGAGGGGAGAGTTTGGACAGTCCCACTGACGGACACCATCTTTACATATAAACCATGACTTATTTATTTGAACTAAATACAGATCCTGATGTTAATGCTAAGTTTAGTTAACATTTTATACTAAGACCCAGCTGCACATTTACACCCATAACACAGTCTCACAGCACATCATATGCCATGCTTCTCAAGCAAATTTACTGATAATTTTCCTATAAGCTGCCAGAAATGATGCATTTCTCACAGACGAGCTTGACAGCATTCCCGATCCAATCAATATTCTATATGACATAATGCATTCCTGACTTCACTCTCTGTGCCTGTTAGCAATTAAAGTGCTTAACTTGGCACTAATGGATGTTTAACCTGCACATGTATGCAGAAAAAGCACATAATCCCACTGCTGCTTGCACCAGACACAGACAAGTTCATCATGTTCATACATTGCCGGTGAATGGAGGAAGTGCTTACCTGGATTACTTTGTCCAGAATCCTCTTCTCTGCCTCATTTTTGCCATAGCAGAGGAAACTGTGTGTGTACACATTGTAAGGATAACCGTACAGTTTGATAGGCATGTAGTCAGGGCCTGTGAGATTATCTGTGATTGCAAAGGCAATCTGTGTTGATGCTCCACCGAGGTCCATGGATCCAACAGTTTTTGCTCCGTCTGGGCGTATATAAGCGTTCCACGTGTTTTTCTGCCATTATAATGGGAAAGGTTAGTTTACCATGTGATGGCCCTGTTTGTGTAGCAGCATATTTAAAGCCATGTTTTGCAGGTTATTCTAACATTTTAATTCGCTTTATTTGTAGTAAATGTCTTAACATCCCAATGTTAATCCCACAATACCGGCTCTCTCAAAGCTATTAGCGAGCTGGTGGCTCAAGAATAGCAAATGTTTTTGCTTTTTGGCTTCAGTGCGCCACTGAGCAGCTTTCAGTAGCGCACACTATTAAACCTCTGATGCGGTGTCCAGATTTAATGTAAGGTTCCTGGTCTAACCCCTCAACACCTGGAAAAAATGGGGGTGGCGGCCCCAGTTGAAAAGGAACCTATGGTTAAGATGACGCAGCTGCAGTTTGCAGCAAGAGCCAGTCAGGAAGGGCACGTCATGTGTTTTGGCTGAGAGGCACTAAAAGGAGCCCTGATGGGAGGAGGTGGGACTTTTTCAGATGGATACTTAATAATGAAAAAAATAGATTGCCTCTGCTGGTTTCTACAATCTTACCAACCCCAACTCTAAATGACAAGTACACACTGATCTATATAGATAGTATCTTACCTCAATTAAGTTTCCCATGAGGTAGTTGACAGTGACCCACCCATACAGCCCTTCCTCTTGACCACTGATGATGGAAGCGCTTTTGAAGTTAACCGGCAAAGAACTCAGGTATTTTCGGAGACTTGCCATGACGTCGTTGGACCTCTTCTCATCCTGCTCACTTATACCAAAACAGAAAACAGCAGTAGTGTGTTGCTGTTCTTTTTAAAAGTAAGATAAGCAGATTGATACCACTCTTGTGTCTGTACATTACACATTAAGCTATAGAGTTAGCTAGGAGACAATTAGCTTGACATAACGACTTAATCTAAGAGGAAACAGTAAGCCTGGCTCTGGTCAAATGTAACAAAAACCCTGGCCTACCAGCGACTTATTTTTTGAAAATTGCAGCCACAATCCAGTTTGTTTGTTTCTCAGTGTGCTTTGAAACATCACCCTGGAATCGACTTATCCTGGAGTTACAGTTAAATTGTGTTAAAAATATGTATAAAACAGCTGTCGCTTTCACTTCCTCAACAGAAGAAGTTGCCTTGTCTTTGCAGCTCTTTAGACGGCAGTGGTAACTCAGGCAACAACGCGCTGGAAGAACCTTTTGGCTCTGTGAAAAGTAGTACCTGGAGGTTTCAGCGGGAAACACAGACTATCATGTAGACTGCACTTCTCACTATGAAGACCCTATGTTTGGACTTCTGGTTTCACTGCTCCACTTTCTGACTCTTTGAATTTTGCCCAAGCCTGCTGTGGGAACATGCTTGTTCTGCTGGCGCCTCCTCATGGCTCAAGACCATGTGGTACATGAATGATGCTAGATTGCTCTGATCCTTCCTGTCTCCTCTCCATTTTGAGCCATAGTGAGAGAATAGCTTAAAGCCAACTTTTCGTTGACACTTTCTTACTGTAGCAGTCTCATTCCAGCAGTAGCTCCCAGATAGAGAGGCGTGGCATTCTGTTTTGCAGCAGGAATGGCATTAATGATGCCGTCCATGCAGACTTGGAACGCTTTCCACGATGCTGCATCTTTCTGTGGGTCAACTTTCATCTCTGAGATACCGTCACCTGTGGGCACAAGGCCAAGATAAAATCATATTAGCAAGTACTAAACACACAAAGTAAAATGCCTTAGTTAATGATTTTTTCTAACATTTTAAACTCAGCTGAACAAAGGTGGTTGGATGACGCAAATCTTTATATTCTTCACATCCCATACTTCAGTTTTTTACTCCTAAATGTCTCAATCTCGAGAAAATGTGAAACTTTAATGTACAAAGTCTGCATAGTGCTGCTGTTGTTTTAGAGACACTGACTCACCAGCCACTCTACAGTTCTTTATCTCAGTTACCACTCCTGTGTCATTCTGCTTCTCCCCTGGCCACTCGTACAGGTACACGGTGGAACGAGACGAACCCGAGTCTATCACTATGCCATACTGAAGAGGAGAAGAAGTAACAAAAACATGTTTCAGGGTCACATTTTCCATTTGAATTTAACCACAGAGAGGCTGCTGCAACCCCCACCGCCCTACCAGCACACCATTACAAAATCACACGTGGGCATTCAGGACCCTCCTTCAGCAAGCTGCCTGATGAGAGAAACCTCCTGCCTTGACCCTTACATCTGGAAAACGTCCAGCATCACATTCACAACTGAGTGTGTGTCACTGTGTTCTGTATGGATGTGTTCTGAAAATTGTTTTGTTCTGTTACTTTGTTAAAGGGAAGAAGATCTACAGTCACATAGCATTCCCTCTAAGTTCACATACGTGTATGTGTTCACCTCTAAGCTGTACTCCTTGAACTTCCAGGTGTCCTGGATGACAGCAACAGCAATAAGGGCAGCAATACTGGTCAAGAGGAGTAGCAACACCCCTGCTATGCGACACTTGTAGCCCATTTGCCGTCTAGCCAGTTCCTGTTTGGAGGCCATTTCCTGTTGGCAAGAAATGCAAAAGAAAATCAAGAAAAAGACGTTTTGCATTTTGGCTCTCAGCTTGACGACATGTGGAGAGGTCTGAAAAGGGATGATAAGCAATAATAGAACACTTTGTTTACTGTATGCTCTTGGATGATGTTGGCAGCATTAACAGTATTGATCCTCTCAGCAATACAGTCACATAAACAAACACAGGAAATGAAACACAATTAAATGGGAATCCTTATTTGCTGAATTGTTTTGCTTGCAATGCTTACCTTTAATCATGAACAGTAATCCCCGCAGTGAGATATTTTACTCCCAAAATGTTGCAAAGCATCTACAATGGACATGCCTCTGCCAGACGAGCTTTGAAGAGTACTGATTATTCGAGGTGTGATTTAGGAGAGGTTTGGGAGGCACCAGTTCCCAGCAGGATCAAGTGTTGACAGTTTTTAAGGGCTTGCCCGTCAGCAAGACACAAACAGCCTCTAAGAACAGTGCAGTTCAATAGGCAGCAAGTACATTTTGCTCATGAAAGCCTCATATATTTAGTTTATAAAATCTCAAAGGTGTCATTTGAACTTTGGACTGAAATGTGATAATGATAACCCAATTAAAAAATAATTCTGTTTGTTGAGTGTTTCCCTCTTCCTAATGGCTGTGAAGAATTAGCCAGACATTTAGTCAATATCCAGAACAGATATGTTTGTTAGGCTGCAGGCAATGAAACTACTTCCAAAGAATTTTTCAGTCAAATGTTCAAGTTGTTCACGGCGTGCCAGAAACTGCTCTGTTTGACTTTCAAATATATACTCAGTGATGTATACTCATGTGTGCTTTGATGAAACACTTCCCATATGCAAGGCTGTTGTTTTTATCCCTGAATAACACATTCATCTCTTGTGAGGTCATAGACGTGCAATATGGTTGCCATTACAGGTCACACACACACCCACATGCACACGCACACACACACACACACAGACACACACACACACACGCACACACACACACACACACACACACTCACAAAGCATTGCCATGCCATATTATGTTATGTAATAGCAAGGACTGAATAAACCCATAAGAGGAGTAAGAAGAGGAGAAAACATAATTGTCTTTGAAAAGTCACAAAGTAAATTAATGAATACAAACGATGACAGAGCAATGGGAATTATTCAACCATCCCTCATTTAAAATAGTTGAAACTGCAACATCATGCCGTTTATACAGCTTCAGTGATTGAGACATTATAATCACAACCTTGTACCTGTTTCAGCCTTGTTATGGGTGTTATCACCAGACTGTTAAACAGCTGGCAAAGCAGCAAAACAATTCTCTGTCTCCCTCCCTATCTATCACCTTTTTGCTTATATTAAAGTGTCTCAGAATTTCCTTTTAAGCCATGTAAATTCAAAAGTAAACTTTTCTCTCCGCCATCATCAGCAGACTATAACAAGACTGTACAGACAATGTTGGCTCTTGTCTTAGATCTCCTCTTTAGTGTTAACGCGGCAACAGTGAGTCAAAGCTGTTGGACAAGGTGTGATTACACCTGGAGACATGACAACACACATTTCTCATGTCTCTGACAAACATGTCCTTTAGTCTTCACTGTTATGCGTGTGTGTGACCCACTTGATATCATGTTATCAGACCCTTTTTCAAGGTGTGCAAAAGAGCTACAGTGGCAATTTGACTGTGAAGTTGTTGCCAGGTTTCTCCCAGAATTATATAAGAAACAAAAGGAAAGTTATCTACATCTACATTTTATTCATTTTACAGGACTTACTGTGCGTAAACTGACCTCTGACTAACTTAATCATTTCACCCCTATTGAAGAAAGTCTTTTTAAATGTTTTATATATGAATGGAAACATTTGTAAAAGCACATATTATCCTGAGCTCATTGATCTCTGACTTCACTGGCTGGCTGTTGTTAACATCAGTGTCCCTCTGGCTAACCCTAACACTAAGCCCGAACCCTTGAAAAAAGTCAGTGACTTTCAGTGCCTGTCAAATGAAATCACTCAAGTTTACAAACTTCACGGATGACATATTTTTCAAATAACAGCTCTTAGGGACTGTAATCAAGTTTGTGAAGAATGCATGCTTTACCGCCCTCAAACCAGAGGTAATGCGGCTTCTCTTCTTCAAGTAAGTTCAGTTTTTTATCCTTCATCATGTTTTTTTTTTTTACCAGTAATTTCTCTGAAATATGTGAATATTTTAACATAACTCCAAAACAGAGAATGCAACTGATGTGCTGCACAGAGTGCGTGGCTATGGCTGCTTTTCATCTCTTGATGGCCTTTTACTTGAACAAATATGACAAGTGTTATCATTGAATACAAATTTTATTCGCATTGTGTGACAAACTGCCTGCCGTAGCTTGGCTAAATGTGGAGACACAATAAAATCAAATGAGCCAAGTACAGACGGGTAACTTAGTTTTTACTTAATTTCACTTCAGTGTTATAGTTTTTTACTCATCGCAAGTTAAATACAAAAAAGAATTATAATGCTTTAGTTTTCTCAACCTAAACTGGGAGGGTTTCATTTTTTATAACAATAGTTTTGCAAATAAGCAAAAGTAAAATTAAAGCAAAGTGACAATGCATCCCTTTTTTATGAGATATTACTTACATTTCCTGCCCCTGAATGAAAATGCCTCCCTTGTGCAGGATGCATCTTTTCCTGTGTCATTATTCATTCACACTTTTACACTGCAAGCTTGTGTGCATTCTCTTAAAGCAACCTTCAAAGTGCACAAGGTGACATATTTGTTTGGGCCGACTGCTCCTGAACCACTTTGCTCTCTGTTATCCACCCGTCTGCAAAACACACCCATCTTACTGTTCATTTGTGCACAAGGTAAACAAAATACACAGTGCAACACAGCTTGATCTTAAATTTTAAACCAAATGATGGGTCAAACTAGTGGAACCTGCATTGTCAGCTTCAGCACTGACAACACCCACAGAATCCCTTTGCAGACAGCCCTGTGGACCTGCATGGAAATAAAATAGCTTATACGTATTTACACATGTTGTGGCCTCTGCCTGTAGGGACTGGTTCTCCAGGAGGGTGAGGAGTAGCGACAATGTAGTTAAGGGCCAACATGTGTGTTTATCATATCAGACTGAATCACACGCACAAACAACTGTGTTATATGCAAACTAAATGCATGCCTTGTTGATAGGTTAATAATTGCTTGTGTTTGTGTGTGTTTCTTACCTTGGAGAGCTGGTCTGTAGATCCTGGTTTGGAGTGGGAGTGATGTGGCTCTGAAGAAGCGATGAAGAAAGTCAGCAGGAAACAGGGGAGAGGGAGATAGGTAGTGTGCTGTGAGCGGAAGAGATCTTCAGAGTGATCAGCCCACAAGAACAGGAGTGGTGTAAACCCCCCACCCACACCACCCCTAAAAAA